>JBBPBR010001393.1:0-26418 GCA_037974775.1 Cicer pinnatifidum | reverse complement strand
CACCTATTAGATGCACACGATTGGTTAGAAACCCTAATTTGACAAGAATAAGCCTAGGGAGGACGAAAATGACCTAACTATTCATCCAATGACACAAATGAACTTATTGGATGCACAAGATTGCTTAAAACCCTAATTGGACAAGAATAAGACTAGGGAGGACGAAATTGACCTAAATGTTCATCCAATGACACAAACACACCTATTGGATGCACAAGATTGGTTACAAACCCTAATTGGACAAGAATATGCCTAGGGAGGATGAAAATGACCTAAATATTCATCCAATGACACAAATTAACTTATTGGATGCACAAGATTGCTTAAAACCCTAATTGGACAAGAATAAGACTAGGAAGGATGAAAATGACCTAAATGTTCATCCAATGACACGAACACACCTATTGGATGCACAAGATTGGTTAGAAACCCTAATTGGACAAGAATAAGCCTTGGGAGGACGAAAATGACCTAAATGTTCATCCAATGACACAAATGAACTTATTGGATGCACAAGATTTCTTAAAACCCTAATTGGACAAGAATAAGACTAGGGAGGACGAAAATAACCTAAATGTTCATCCAATGACACAAACACACCTATTGGATGCACAAGATTGGTTACAAACCCTAATTTGACAAGAATAAGCATAGGGAGGACGAAAATGACCTAACTATTCATCCAATGACACAAATGAACTTATTGGATGCACAAGATTGCTTAAAACCCTAATTGGACAAGAATAAGACTAGGGAGGACGAAAATGACATAAATGTTCATCCAATGACACAAACACACCTATTGGATGCACAAGATTGGTTAGAAACCCTAATTGGACAAGAATATGCCTAGGGAGGATGAAAATGACCTAAATATTCATCCAATGACACAAATGAACTTATTGGATGCACAAGATTGCTTAAAACCCTAATTGGACAAGAATAAGCCTAGGGAGGACAAAAATGACCTAAATGTTCATCCAATGACACAAACACACCTATTGGATGCACAAGATTGTTTAAAAACCCTAATTGGACAAGAATAAGCCTAGGGAGGACGAAAATGACCTAAATGTTCATCCAATGACGCATTTGAACATATTGGATGCACAAGATTGGTTAAAACCCTAATTGGACAAGAATAAGCCTAGGGAAGACGAAAATGACCTAAATGTTCATCCAATGACACAATTGAACTTATTGGATGCACAAGATTGGTTAAAAACCCTAATGGGACAAGAATAAGCCTAGGGAGGACGAAAATGACCTAAATGTTCATCCAATGTCACAAACACACCTATTGGATGCACAAGATTGGTTAGAAACCCTAATTGGACAAGAATGAGCCTAGGGAGCACGAAAATGACCTAAATGTTAATCGAATGACACAAATGAACTTATTGGATGCACAAGATTGGTTAAAAACCGTAATTGGACAAGAATAAGCCTAGGGAGGACGAAAATGATCTAAATGTTCATCCAATGACACAATTGAACTTATTGGATGCACAAGATTGGTTAAAAATCCTAATTGGACAAAAATAAGCCTAGGGAGGACGAAAATGACCTAAATGTTCATCCAATGACACAAACACACCTATTGGATGCACAAGATTGGTTAGAAACCCTAATTGGACAAGAATAAGCCTAGGGAGGACGAAAATGACCTAAATGTTAATCCAATGACACAAATGAACTTATTGGATGCACAAGATTGGTTAAAAACCCTAATTGTACAAGAATAAGCCTAGGGAGGACGAAAATGACCTAAATGTTCATCCAATGACACAAACACACCTATTGGATGCACAAGATTGGTTAAAAACCCTAATTGGACAAGAATAAGCCTAGGGAGGACGAAAATGACCTAAATGTTCATCCAATGACACAAACACACCTATTGGATGCACAAGATTGGTTAAAAACCCTAATTGGACAAGAATAAGCCTAGGGAGGAAGAAAATGACCTAAATGTTCATCCAATGACACAAACACACCTATTGGATGCACAACTTTGGTTAAAAACCCTAATTGGACAAGAATAAGCCATGGGAGGACGAAAATGACCTAAATGTTCATCCAATGACACAAACTCACCTATTGGATGCACAAGATTCGTTAGAAACCCTAATTGGAAAGAATAAGCCTAGAGAGGATGAAAATGACTTAAATGTTAATCCGATGACACAAATGAACTTATTGGATGCACAAGATTGGTTAAAAACCCTAATTGGACAAGAATAAGCCTAGGGAGGGCGAAAATGACCTAAATGTTCATCCAATGCCACAAACACACCTATTGGATGCACAAGATTGGTTAAAAACCCTAATTGGACAAGAATAAGCCTAGGGAGGACGAAAATGACCTAAATGTTCATCCAATGACACAAACACACCTATTGGATGCACAAGATTGGTTAAAAACCCTAATTGGACATGAATAAGCGTAGGGAGGACGAAAATGACCTAAATGTTCATCCAATGACACAAACACACCTATTGGATGCACAAGATTGGTTAAAAACCCTAATTGGACAAGAATAAGCCTAGGGAGGACGAAAATGACCTAAATGTTCATCCAATGACACAAACACACCTATTGGATGCACAAGATTGGTTAAAAACCCTAATTGGATAAGAATAAGCATAGGGAGGACGAAAATGACCTAAATGTTCATCCAATGACACAAATGAACTTATTGGATGCACAAGATTGGTTAAAAACCCTAATTGGACAAGAATAACCTAGGGAGGACGAAAATGACCTAAATGTTCATCCAATGACACAAACACACCTATTGGATGCACAAGATTGGTTAGAAACCCTAATTGGACAAGAATAAGCCTAGGGAGGACGAAAATGACCTAAATGTTAATCCAATGACAAAAATGAACTTATTGAATGCACAAGATTGCTTAAAAACACTAATTGGACAAGAATAAGCCTAGGGAGGACGAAAATGACCTAAATGTTCATCCAATGACACAAACACACCTATTGGATGCACAAGATTGGTTAGAAACCCTAATTGGACAAGAATAAGAATAGGGAGGACGAAAATAACCTAAATGTTCATACAATGACACAAATGAACTTATTGGATGCACAAGATTGGTTAAAAACACTAATTGGACAAGATTAAGCCTAGGGAGGACGAAAGTGACCTAAATGTTCATCAAATGACTAAACACACCTATTGGATGCACAAGATTGGTTAGAAACCCTAATTGGACAAGAATAAGCCTAGGGAGGATGAAAATGACTTAAATGTTCATCCAAAGACACAAATGAACTTATTGGATGCACAAGATTGGTTAAAAACCCTAATTGGACAAGAATAAGCCTAGGGAGGACGAAAATGACCTAAATGTTCATCCAATGACACAAACACACCTATTGGATGCACAAGATTGGTTAAAAACCCTAATTGGACAAGAATAAGCCTAGGGAGGACGAAAATGACCTAAATGTTCATCCAATGACACAAACACACCTATAGGATGCACAAGATTGGTTAAAAACCCTAATTGGACAAGAATAAGCCTAGGGAGGACGAAAATGACGTAAATGTTCATCCAATGACACAAATGAACTTATTGGATGCACAAGATTGCTTAAAAACCCTAATTGGACAAGAATAAGACTAAGGAGGACGAAAATGACCTAAATGTTCATCCAATGACACAAACACACCTATTGGATGCACAAGATTGGTTAAAAACCCTAATTGGACAAGAATAAGCGTAGGGAGGACGAAAATGACCTAAATGTTCATCCAATGACACAAACAAACCTATTGGATGCACAAGATTGGTTAAAAACCCTAATTGGACAAGAATAAGCCTAGGGAGGACGAAAATGACCTAAATGTTAATCCAATGACACAACTCAACTTATTGGAAGCACAAGATTGGTTAAAAACCATAATTGGACAAGAATAAGCCTAGGGAGGACGAAAATGACCTAATTGATCATCCAATGACACAAACACACCTATTGGATGCACAAGATTGGTTAAAAACCCTAATTGGACAAGAATAAGCCTAGGGAGGACGAAAATGACCTAATTGATCATCCAATGACACAAACACACCTATTGGATGCACAAGATTGTTTAGAAACCCTAATTGGACAAGAATAAGCCTAGGGAGGACGAAAATGACCTAAATGTTCATCCAATGACACAATTGAACTTATTGGATGCACAAGATTGATTAAAAACCCTAATTGGACAACAATAAGCCTAGGGAGGACGAAAATGACCTAAATGTTCATCCAATGACACAAACACACCTATTGGAAGCACAAGATTGGTTAGAAACCCTAATTGGACAAGAATAAGCCTAGGGAGGACGAAAATGACCTAAATATTAATCCAATGACACAAATGAACTTATTGGATGTTCAAGATTGGTTAAAAACCCTAATTGGACAAGAATAAGCCTAGGGAGGACGAAAATGACCTAAATGTTCATCCAATGACACAAACACACCTATTGGATGCACAAGATTGGTTAGAAACCCTAATTGGACAAGAATATGCCTAGGGAGGGCGAAAATGACCTAAATGTACATCCACTTACGCAAACACACCTATTGGATGCACACGATTGGTTAGAAACCCTAATTTGACAAGAATAAGCCTAGGGAGGACGAAAATGACTTAACTATTCATCCAATGACACAAATGAACTTATTGGATGCACAAGATTGGTTAAAAACCTTAATTGGAAAAGAATAAGCCTAGGGAGGACGAAAATGACCTAAATGTTCATCCAATGACACAAACACACCTATTGGATGCACAAGATTGTTTAGAAACCCTAATTGGACAAGAATAAGCCTAGGGAGGACGAAAATGACCTAAATGTTCATCCAATGACACAATTGAACTTATTGGATGCACAAGATTGGTTAAAAACCTTAATTGGACAACAATAAGCCTAGGGAGGACGAAAATGACCTAAATGTTCATCCAATGACACAAACACACCTATTGAATGCAGAAGATTGTTTAGAACCCCTAATTGGACAAGAATAAGCTTAGGGAGGACGAAAATGACCTAAATGTTCATCCAATGACACAAATGAACTTATTGGATGCACAAGATTGGTTAAAAACCCTAATTGGACAAGAATAAGCCTAGGGAGGACGAAAATGACCTAAATGTTCATCCAATGACACAAACACACCTATTGGATGCACAAGATTGGTTAAAAACCCTAATTGGACAAGAATAAGCCTAGGGAGGACGAAAATGACCTAAATGTTCCTCCAATGACACAAATGAACTTATTGGATGCACAAGATTGCTTAAAAACCCTAATTGGAAAAGAATAAGCCTAGGGAGGACGAAAATGACCTAAATGTTCATCCAATGACACAACTGAACTTATTGGTTGCACAAGATTGCTTAAAACCCTAATTGGACAAGAATAAGACTAGGGAGGACGAAAATGACCTAAATGTTCATCCAATGACACAAACACACCTATTGGATGCACAAGATTGGTTAAAAACCCTAATTGGACAAGAATAAGCCTAGGGAGGACGAAAATGACCTAAATGTTCATCCAATGACACAAACACACCTATTGGATGCACAAGATTGGTTAAAAACCCTAATTGAACAAGAATAAGCCTAGGGAGGACGAAAATGAACTAAATGTTCATCCAATGACACAAATTAACTTATTGGATGCACAAGATTACTTAAAAACCCTAATTGGACAAGAATAAGTCTTGGGAGGACGAAAATGACCTAAATGTTCATCCAATGACACAAATGAACTTATTGGATGCACAAGATTGGTTAAAAACCCTAATTGGACAAGAATAAGCCTAGGGAGGACGAAAATGACCTAAATGTTCATCCAATGACACAAACACACCTATTGGATGCACAAGATTGGTTAAAAACCCTAATTGGACAAGAATAAGCCTAGGGAGGACGAAAATGACCTAAATGTTCATCCAATGACACAAATACACCTATTGGATGCAAAAGATTGGTTAGAAACCCTAATTGGCCAAGAATAAGCCTAGGGAGGACGAAAATGACCTAAATGTTCATCCAATGACACAAACACACCTATTGGATGCACAAGATTGGTTAAAAACCCTAATTGGACAAGAATAAGCCTAGGGAGGACGAAAATGACCTAAATGTTCATCCAATGACACAAACACATCTATCGGATGCACAAGATTGGTTAAAAACCCTAATTGGACAAGAATAAGCATAGGGAGGACGAAAATGACCTAAATGTTCATCCAATGACACAAACACACCTATTGGATGCACAAGATTGGTTAGAAACCCTAATTGGACAAGAATAAGCCTAGGGAGGACGAAAATAACCTAAATGTTCATCCAATGACACAAACACACCTATTGGATGCACAAGATTGGTTAGAAACCCTAATTTGACAAGAATAAGCATAGGGAGGACGAAAATGACCTAACTATTCATCCAATGACACAAATGAACTTATTGGATGCACAAGATTGCTTAAAACCCTAATTGGACAAGAATAAGACTAGGGAGGACGAAAATGACATAAATGTTCATCCAATGACACAAACACACCTATTGGATGCACAAGATTGGTTAGAAACCCTAATTGGACAAGAATATGCCTAGGGAGGATGAAAATGACCTAAATATTCATCCAATGACACAAATGAACTTATTGGATGCACAAGATTCCTTAAAACCCTAATTGGACAAGAATAAGACTAGGAAGGACGAAAATGACCTAAATATTCATCCAATGACACAAACACACCTATTGGATGCACAAGATTGGTTAGAAACCCTAATTGGACAAGAATAAGCCTTGGGAGGACGAAAATGACCTAAATGTTCATCCAATGACACAAATGAACTTATTGGATGCACAAGATTGGTTAAAAACCCTAATTGGACAAGAATAAGCCTAGGGAGGATGAAAATGACCTAAATGTTCATCCAATGACACAAACACACCTATTGGATGCACAAGATTGGTTAAAAACCCTAATTGGATAAGAATAAGCATAGGGAGGACGAAAATGACCTAAATGTTCATCAAATGACACAAATGAACTTATTGGATGCACAAGATTGGTTAAAAACCCTAATTGGACAAGAATAAGCCTAGGGAGGACGAAAATGACCTAAATGTTCATCCAATGACACAATTGAACTTATTGGATGCTCAAGATTGGTTAAAAACCCTAATTGGACAAGAATAAGCCTAGGGAGGACGAAAATGACCTAAATGTTCATCCAATGACACAAACACACCTATTGGATGCACAAGATTGGTTAAAAACCCTAATTGGATAAGAATATGCATAGGGAGGACGAAAATGACCTAAATGTTCATCCAATGACACAAATGAACTTATTGGATGCACAAGATTGGTTAAAAACCCTAATTGGACAAGAATAAGCCTAGGGAGGCCGAAAATGACCTAAATGTTCATCCAATGACACAATTGAACTTATTGGATGCACAAGATTGGTTAAAAACCCTAATTGGACAAGAATAAGCCTAGGGAAGACGAAAATGACCTAAATGTTCATCCAATGACACAAACACACCTAATGGATGCACAAGATTGTTTAGAAACCCTAATTGGACAAGAATAAGCCTAGGGAGGACGAAAATGACCTAAATGTTTATCCAATGACACAAACACACCTATTGGATGCACAAGATTGGTTAAAAACCCTAATTGGACAAGAATAAGCCTAGGGAGGACGAAAATGACCTAAATGTTTATCCAATGACACAAATACACCTATTGGATGCACAAGATTGGTTAGAAACCCTAATTGGACAAGAATAAGCCTAGGGAGGACGAAAATGACCTAAATGTTTATCCAATGACACAAACACACCTATTGGATGCACAAGATTGGTTAAAAACCCTAATTGGACAAGAATAAGCCTAGGGAGGACGAAAATGACCTAAATGTTTATCCAATGACACAAATACACCTATTGGATGCACAAGATTGGTTAAAAACCCTAATTGGACAAGAATATGCCTAGGGAGGACGAAAATGACCTAAATGTTCATCCAATGACACAAATGAACTTATTGGATGCACAAGATTGGTTAAAAACCCTAATTGGACAAGAATAAGCCTAGGGAGGACGAAAATGACCTAAATGTTCATCCAATGACACAAACACACCTATTGGATACACAAGATTGGTTAAAAACCCTAATTGGACAAGAATAAGCCTAGGAAGGACGAAAATGACCTAAATGTTCATCCAATGACACAAATGAACTTATTGGATGCACAATATTGGTTAAAAACCCTAATTGGACAAGAATAAGCCTAGGGAGGACGAAAATGACCTAAATGTTCATCCAATGATACAAATACACCTATTGGATGCACAAGATTGGTTAAAAACCCTAATTGGACAAGAATATGCCTAGGGAGGACGAAAATGACCTAAATGTTCATCCAATGACACAAATGAACTTATTGGATGCACAAGATTGGTTAAAAACCCTAATTGGACAAGAATAAGCCTAGGGAGGATGAAAATGACCTAAATGTTCATCCAATGACACAAACACACCTATTGGATGCACAAGATTGGTTAAAAACCATAATTGGACAAGAATAAGCCTAGGAAGGACGAAAATGACCTAAATGTTCATCCAATGACACAAATGAACTTATTGGATGCATAAGATTGGTTAAAAACCCTAATTGGACAAGAATAAGCCTAGGGAGGACGAAAATGACCTAAATGTTCATCCAATGACACAAACACACCTATTGAATGCACAAGATTGGTTAGAAACCCTAATTGGACAAGAATAAGCCTAGGAAGGACGAAAATGACCTAAATGTTAATCCAAAGACACAAATGAACTTATTGGATGCACAAGATTGGTTAAAAACCCTAATTGGACAAGAATAAGCCTAGGGAGGACGAAAATGACCTAAATGTTCATCCAATGACACAAACACACCTATTGGATGCACAAGATTGGTTAAAAACCCTAATTGGACAAGAATAAGCCTAGGGAGGACGAAAATGACTTAAATGTTCATCCAATGACACAAATGAACTTATTGGATGCATAAGATTGGTTAAAAACCCTAATTGGACAAGAATAAGCTTAGGGTGGACGAAAATGACCTAATTGTTCATCCAATGACACAAATGAACTTATTGGATGCACAAGATTGGTTAAAAACCCTAATTGGACAAGAATAAGCCTAGGGAGGACGAAAATGACCTAAATGTTCATCCAATGACACAAACACACCTATTGGATGCACAAGATTGGTTAGAAACCCTAATTGGACAAGAATAAGCCTAGGAAGGACTAAAATGACCTAAATGTTAATCCAATGACACAAATGAACTTATTGGATGCACAAGATTGGTTAAAAACCCTAATTGGACAAGAATAAGCCTAGGGAGGACGAAAATGACCTAAATGTTCATCCAATGACACAAACACACCTATTGGATGCACAAGATTGGTTAAAAACCCTAATTGGACAAGAATAAGCCTAGGGAGGACGAAAATGACCTAAATGTTCATCCAATGACACAAATTAACTTATTGGATGCACAAGATTGGTTAAAAACCCTAATAAGATAAGAATATGCCTAGGGAGGACGAAAATGACCTAAATGTTCATCCAATGACACAAATGAACTTATTGGATGCACAAGATTGCTTAAAAACCCTAATTGGACAAGAATAAGCCTAGGGAGGACGAAAATGACCTAAATGTTCATCCAATGACACAAACACATCTATTGGATGCACAAGATTGGTTAAAAACCCTAATTGGACAAGAATAAGCCTAGGGAGGACGAAAATGACCTAAATGTTCATCCAATGACACAAATGAACTTATTGGATGCATAAGATTGGTTAAAAACCCTAATTGGACAAGAATAAGCTTAGGGTGGACGAAAATGACCTAACTGTTCATCCAATGACACAAATGAACTTATTGGATGCACATGATTGGTTAAAAACCCTAATTGGACAAGAATAAGCCTAGGGAGGATGAAAATGACCTAAATATTCATCCAATGACACAAATGAACTTATTGGATGCACAAGATTGCTTAAAACCCTAATTGGACAAGAATAAGACTAGGGAGGACGAAAATGACCTAAATGTTCATCCAATGACACAAACACACCTATTGGATGCACAAGATTGGTTAGAAACCCTAATTGGACAAGAATAAGCCTAGGAAGGACGAAATTGACCTAAATGTTAATCCAATGACACAAATGAACTTATTGGATGCACAAGATTGGTTAAAAACCCTAATTGGACAAGAATAAGACTAGGGAGGACGAAAATGACCTAAATGTTCATCCAATGACACAAACACACCTATTGGATGCACAAAATTGGTTAGAAACCCTAATTGGACAAGAATAAGCATAGGGAGGACGAAAATGACCTAAATATTCATCCAATGACACAAATGAACTTATTGGATGCACAACATTGCTTAAAACCCTAATTGGACAAGAATAAGCATAGGGAGGACGAAAATGACCTAAATGTTCATCCAATGACACAAACACACCTATTGGATGCACAAGATTGGTTAGAAACCCTAATTGGACAAGAATAAGCCTAGGGAGGACGAAAATGACCTAAATATTCATCCAATGACACAAATGAACTTATTGGATGCACAAGATTGGTTAAAACTCTAATTGGACAAGAATAAGCCTAGGGAGGACGAAAATGACCTAAATGTTCACCCAATGACACAAATGAACTTATTGGATGCACAAGATTGGTTAAAAACCCTAATTGGACAAGAATAAGCCTAGGGAGGACGAAAATGACCTAAATGTTCATCCAATGACACAAACACACCTATTGGATGCACAAGATTGGTTAAAAACCCTAATTGGACAAGAATAAGCATAAGGAGAACGAAAATGACCTAAATGTTCATCCAATGACACAAATGAACTTATTGGATGCACAAGATTGGTTAAAAACCCTAATTGGACAAGAATAAGCCTAGGGAGGACGAAAATGACCTAAATGTTCATCCAATGACACAAACACACCTATTGGATGCACAAGATTGGTTAGAAACCCTAATTGGACAAGAATAAGCCTAGGGAGGATGAAAATGACCTAAATGTAATTCCAATGACACAAACACACCTATTGGATGCACAAGATTGGTTAAAAACCCTAATTGGACAAGAATAAGCCTAGGGAGGACAAAAATCACCTAATTGTTAATCCAATGACACAAATGAACTTATTGGATACACAAGCTTGGTTAAAAACCCTAATTGGACAAGAATAAGCCTAGGGAGGATGAAAATGACCTAAATGTTCATCCAATGACACAAACGAACTTATTGGATGCACAAGATTGGTTAAAAACCCTAATTGGACAAGAATAAGCCTAGGGAGGACGAAAATGACCTAAATGTTCATCCAATGACACAATTGAACTTATTGGATGCACAAGATTGGTTAGAAACCATAATTGGACAAGAATAAGCCTAGGGAGGACGAAAATGACCTAAATGTTAATCCAATGACACAAATGAACTTATTGGATGCACAAGATTGGTTAAAAACCCTAATTGGGCAAGAATAAGCCTAGGGAGGACGAAAATGACCTCATTGTTCATCAAATGACTAAACACACCTATTGGATGCACAAGATTGGTTAGAAACCCTAATTGGACGAAAATAAGCCTAGGGAAGACGAAAATAAGCCTAAGGAAGACGAAAATGACCTAAATGTTAATCCAATGACACAAATGAACTTATTGGATGCACAAGATTGGTTATAAACCCTAGTTGGACAAGAATAAGCCTAGGGAGGACGAAAATAACCTCATTGTTCATCAAATGACTAAACACACCTATTGGATGCACAAGATTGGTTAGAAACCCTAATTGGACGAAAATAAGCCTAGGGAAGACGAAAATAAGCCTAAGGAAGACGAAAATGACCTAAATGTTAATCCAATGACACAAATGAACTTATTGGATGCACAAGATTGGTTAAAAACCCTAGTTGGACAAGAATAAGCCTAGGGAGGACGAAAATAACCTAAATGTTCATCAAATGACTAAACACACCTATTGGATGCACAAGATTGGTTAGAAACCCTAATTGGACAAGAATAAGCCTAGGGAGGACGAAAATGACCTAAATGTTAACCCAATGACACAAATGAACTTATTGGATGCACAAGATTGTTTAAAAACCCTAATTGGACAAGAATAAGCCTAGGGAGGACGAAAATGACCTACATGTTCATCCAATGACACAAACACACCTATTGGATGCCCAAGATTGGTTAAAAACCCTAATTGGACAAGAATAAACATAGGGAGGACGAAAATGACCTAAATGTTCATGTAGTGACACAAACACACCTATTGGATGCACAAGATTGGTTAGAAACCCTAATTGGACGAAAATAAGCCTAGGGAAGACGAAAATAAGCCTAGGGAAGACGAAAATGACCTAAATGTTAATCCAATGACACAAATGAACTTATTGGATGCACAAGATTGGTTATAAACCCTAGTTGGACAAGAATAAGCCTAGGGAGGACGAAAATGACCTCATTGTTCATCAAATGACTAAACACACCTATTGGATGCACAAGATTGGTTAGAAACCCTAATTGGACGAAAATAAGCCTAGGGAAGACGAAAATAAGCCTAAGGAAGACGAAAATGACCTAAATGTTAATCCAATGACACAAATGAACTTATTGGATGCACAAGATTGGTTAAAAACCCTAGTTGGACAAGAATAAGCCTAGGGAGGACGAAAATAACCTAAATGTTCATCAAATGACTAAACACACCTATTGGATGCACAAGATTGGTTAGAAACCCTAATTGGACAAGAATAAGCCTAGGGAGGACGAAAATGACCTAAATGTTAACCCAATGACACAAATGAACTTATTGGATGCACAAGATTGTTTAAAAACCCTAATTGGACAAGAATAAGCCTAGGGAGGACGAAAATGACCTACATGTTCATCCAATGACACAAACACACCTATTGGATGCACAAGATTGGTTAAAAACCCTAATTGGACAAGAATAAGCCTAGGGAGGACGAAAATGACCTAAATGTTCATCCAATGACACAAATACACCTATTGGATGCACAGGATTGGTTAAAAACCCTAATTGGACAAGAATAAGCCTAGGGAGGACGAAAATGACCTAAATGTTCATCCAATGACACAAACACACCTATTGGATGCACAAGATTGGTTAAAAACCCTAATTGGACAAGAATAAGCCTAGGAAGGGCGAAAATGACCTAAATGTTAATCCAATGACACAAATGAACTTATTGGATGCACAAGATTGGTTAAAAACTCTAATTGGACAAGAATAAGCCTAGGGAGGACGAAAATAACCTAAATGTTCATCAAATGACTAAACACACCTATTGGATGCACAAGATTGGTTAGAAACCCTAATTGGACAAGAATAAGCCTAGGGAGGACGAAAATGACCTAAATGTTAACCCAATGACACAAATGAACTTATTGGATGCACAAGATTGTTTAAAAACCCTAATTGGACAAGAATAAGCCTAGGGAGGACGAAAATGACCTACATGTTCATCCAATGACACAAACACACCTATTGGATGCCCAAGATTGGTTAAAAACCCTAATTGGACAAGAATAAACATAGGGAGGACGAAAATGACCTAAATGTTCATGTAGTGACACAAACACACCTATTGGATGCACAAGATTGGTTAGAAACCCTAATTGGACGAAAATAAGCCTAGGGAAGACGAAAATAAGCCTAGGGAAGACGAAAATGACCTAAATGTTAATCCAATGACACAAATGAACTTATTGGATGCACAAGATTGGTTATAAACCCTAGTTGGACAAGAATAAGCCTAGGGAGGACGAAAATGACCTCATTGTTCATCAAATGACTAAACACACCTATTGGATGCACAAGATTGGTTAGAAACCCTAATTGGACGAAAATAAGCCTAGGGAAGACGAAAATAAGCCTAAGGAAGACGAAAATGACCTAAATGTTAATCCAATGACACAAATGAACTTATTGGATGCACAAGATTGGTTAAAAACCCTAGTTGGACAAGAATAAGCCTAGGGAGGACGAAAATAACCTAAATGTTCATCAAATGACTAAACACACCTATTGGATGCACAAGATTGGTTAGAAACCCTAATTGGACAAGAATAAGCCTAGGGAGGACGAAAATGACCTAAATGTTAACCCAATGACACAAATGAACTTATTGGATGCACAAGATTGTTTAAAAACCCTAATTGGACAAGAATAAGCCTAGGGAGGACGAAAATGACCTACATGTTCATCCAATGACACAAACACACCTATTGGATGCCCAAGATTGGTTAAAAACCCTAATTGGACAAGAATAAACATAGGGAGGACGAAAATGACCTAAATGTTCATGTAATGACACAAACACACCTATTGGATGCACAAGATTGGTTAGAAACCCTAATTGGACAAGAATAAGCCTAGGGAGGACGAAAATAACCTAAATGTTAATCCAATGACACAAACACACCTATTGGATGCGCAAGATTGGTTAAAAACCCTAATTGGACAAGAATAAGCCTAGGGAGGACGAAAATGACCTAAATGTTAATCCAATGACACAAATGAACTTATTCGATGCACAAGATTGGTTAAAAACCCTAATTGGACAAGAATAAGCCTAGGGAGGACAAAAATGACCTAAATGTTCATCCAATGACACCAACACACCTATTGGATGCACAAGATTGGTTAAAAACCCTAATTGGATAAGAATAAGCATAGGGAGGACGAAAATGACCTAAATGTTCATCCAATGACACAAATGAACTTATTGGATGCACAAGATTGGTTAAAAACCCTAATTGGACAAGAATAAGCCTAGGGAGGACAAAAATAACCTAAATGTTCATCCAATGACACAAATGAACATATTGGATGCACAAGATTGGTTAAAAACCCTAATTGGACAAGAATAAGCCTAGGGAAGACGAAAATGACCTAAATGTTCATCCAATGTCACAGACACACCTATTGGATGCACAAGATTGGTTAGAAACCCTAATTGGACAAGAATAAGCCTAGGGAGGACGAAAATGACCTAAATGTTAATCCAATGACACAAATGAACTTATTGGATGCACAAGATTGGTTAAAAACCGTAATTGGACAAGAATAAGCCTACGGAGGACGAAAATGACCTAAATGTTCATCCAATGACACAAACACACCTATTGGATGCACACGATTTGTTAGAAACCCTAATTTGACAAGAATAAGCCTAGGGAGGACGAAAATGACCTAACTATTCATCCAATGACACAAATGAACTTATTGGATGCACAAGATTGCTTAAAACCCTAATTGGACAAGAATAAGACTAGGGAGGACGAAAATAACCTAAATGTTTATCCAATGACACAAACACACCTATTGGATGCACAAGATTGGTTAGAAACCCTAATTTGACAAGAATAAGCCTAGGGAGGACGAAAATGACCTAAATGTTCATCCAATGACACAAACACACCTATTGGATGCACAAGATTGGTTAAAAACCCTAATTGGATAAGAATAAGCATAGGGAGGACTAAAATGACCTAAATGTTCATCAAATGACACAAATGAACTTATTGGATGCACAAGATTGGTTAAAAACCCTAATTGGACAAGAATAAGCCTAGGGAGGACGAAAATGACCTCAATGTTCATCAAATGACTAAACACACCTATTGGATGCACAAGATTGGTTAGAAACCCTAATTGGACGAAAATAAGCCTAGGGAAGACGAAAATAAGCCTAGGGAAGACGAAAATGACCTAAATGTTAATCCAATGACACAAATGAACTTATTGGATGCACAAGATTGGTTATAAACCCTAGTTGGACAAGAATAAGCCTAGGGAGGACGAAAATAACCTAAATGTTCATCAAATGACTAATAACACCTATTGGATGCACAAGATTGGTTAGAAACCCTAATTGGACAAGAATAAGCCTAGGGAGGACGAAAATGACCTAAATGTTCACCCAATGACACAAATGAACTTATTGGATGCACAAGATTGTTTAAAAACCCTAATTGGACAAGAATAAGCCTAGGGGGGACGAAAATGACCTACATGTTCATCCAATGACACAAACACACCTATTGGATGCCCAAGATTGGTTAAAAACCCTAATTGGACAAGAATAAGCATAGGGAGGACGAAAATGACCTAAATGTTCATGTAATGACACAAACACACCTATTGGATGCACAAGATTGGTTAGAAACCCTAATTGGACAAGAATAAGCCTAGGGAGGACGAAAATGACCTAAATGTTAATCCAATGACACAAACACACCTATTGGATGCGCAAGATTGGTTAAAAACCCTAATTGGACAAGAATAAGCCTAGGGAGGACGAAAATGACCTAAATGTTAATCCAATGACACAAATGAACTTATTCGATGCACAAGATTGGTTAAAAACCCTAATTGGACAAGAATAAGCCTAGGGAGGACGAAAATGACCTAAATGTTAATCCAATGACACAACTCAACTTATTGGATGCACAAGATTGGTTAAAAACCCTAATTGGACAACAATAAGCCTAGGGAGGACGAAAATAACCTAATTGATCATCCAATGACACAAACACACCAATTGGATGCACAAGATGGGTTAAAAACCCTAATTGGGAAAGAATAAGCCTAGGAAGGACGAAAATGACCTAATTGATCATCCAATGACACAAACACACCTATTGGATGCACAAGATTGGTTAAAAACCCTAATTGGACAAGAATATGCCTTGGGAGGACGAAAATGACCTAAATGTTAATTCAATGACACAAATGAACTTATTGGATGCACAAGATTGGTTAAAAACCCTAATTGGACAAGAATAAGCCTAGGGAGGACGAAAATGACCTAAATGTTAATCCAATGACACAACTCAACTTATTGGATGCACAAGATTGGTTAAAAACCCTAATTGGACAAGAATATGCCTAAGGAGGACGAAAATGACCTAATTGATCATCCAATGACACAAACACACCTATTGGATGCACAAGATTGGTTAAAAACCCTAATTGGACAAGAATAAGCCTAGGGAGGACGAAAATGACCTAATTGATCATCCAATGACACAAACACACCTATTGGATGCATAAAATTGGTTAAAAACCCTAATTGGACAAGAATATGCCTAGGGAGGAAGAAAATAACCTACATATTAATTTAATGACACAAACAAACTAATCGGATGCACAAAATTGGTTAAAAACCCTAATTGGACAAGAATAAGCCTAGGGAGGACGAAAATGACCTAATTGATCATCCAATGACACAAACACACCTATTGGATGCACAAGATTGGTTAAAAACCCTAATTGGACAAAAATATGCCTAGGGAGGACGAAAATGACCTAAATATTAATTCAATGACACAAACAAAGTTATTGGATGCACAAGATTGGTTAAAAACCCTAATTTGACAAGAATAAGTCATGGGAGGACGAAAATGACCTAATTGATCATCCAATGACACAAACACACCTATTGGATGCACAAGATTGGTTAAAAACCCTAATTGGACAAGAATAAGCCTAGGGAGGACGAAAATGACCTAATTGATCATCCAATGACACAAACACACCTATTGGATGCACAAGATTGGTTAAAAACCCTAATTGGACAAGAATAAGCCTAGGGAGGACGAAAATGACCTAATTGATCATCCAATGACACAAACACACCTATTGGATGCACAAGAATGGTTAAAAACCCTAATTGGACAAGAATTTGCCTAGGGAGAACTAAAATGACCTAAATTGATCATCCAATGACACAAACACACCTATTGGATGCACAAGATTGGTTAAAAACCCTAATTGGACAAGAATAAGCCTAGGGAGGACGAAAATGACCTAATTGATCATCCAATGACACAAACACACCTATTGGATGCACAAGATTGGTTAAAAACCCTAATTGGACAAGAATAAGCCTAGGGAGGACGAAAATGACCTAATTGATCATCCAATGACACAAACACACCTATTGGATGCATAAGATTGGTTAAAAACCCTAATTGGACAAGAATAAGCTTAGGGAGGACGAAAAATGACCTAATTGATCATCCAATGACACAAACACACCTATTGGATGCACAAGATTGGTTAAAAACCCTAATTGGACAAGAATAAGCCTAGGGAGGACGAAAATGACCTAATTGATCATCCAATGACACAAACACACCTATTGGATGCACGAGATGGGTTAAAAACCCTAATTGGACAAGAATATGCCTAGGGAGGACGAAAATGACCTAAATGTTAATCCAATGACACAAATGACCTTATTAGATGTACAAGATTGGTTAAAAACCCTAATTGGACAAGAATAAGCCTAGGGAGGACGAAAATGACCTAATTGATCATCCAATGACACAAACACACCTATTGGATGCACAAGATTGGTTAAAAACCCTAATTGGACAAGAATATGCCTAGGGAGGACGAAAATGACCTAAATATTAATTCAATGACACAAACAAACTTATTTGAGGCACAAGATTGGTTAAAAACCCTAATTGGCCAAGAATAAGCCTAGGGAGGACGAAAATGACCTAATTGATCATCCAATGACACAAACACACCTATTGGATGCACAAGATTGGTTAAAAACCCTAATTGGACAAGAATAAGCCTAGGGAGGACGAAAATGACCTAATTGATCATCCAATGACACAAACACACCTATTGGATGCACAAGATTAGTTAAAAACCATAATTGGACAAGAATAAGCCTAGGGAGGACGAAAATAACCTAATTGATCATCCAATGACACAAACACACCTATTAGATGCACAAGATTGGTTAAAAAGCCTAATTGGACAAGAGTATGCCTAGGGAGGACGAAAATGACCTAAATGTTAATCCAATGACACAAATGAACTTATTGGATGCACAAGATTGGTTAAAAACCCTAATTGGACAAGAATAAGCCTAGGGAGGACGAAAATGACCTAATTGATCATCCAATGACACAAACACACCTATTGGATGCACAAGATTGGTTAAAAACCCTAATTGGACAAGAATAAGCCTAGGGAGCACGAAAATGACCTAAATGTTAATCCAATGACACAAATGAACTTATTGGATGCACAAGATTGGTTAAAAACCCTAATTGGACAAGAATAAGCCTAGGGAGGACGAAAATGACCTAAATGTTCATCCAATGACACAAACACACCTATTGGATGCACAAGGTTGGTTAGAAACACTAATTGCACAAGAATAAGCCTAGGGAGGACGAAAATGACCTAAATGTTAATCCAATGACACAAATGAACTTATTGGATGCACAAGATTGGTTAAAAACCCTAATTGGACAAGAATAAGCCTAGGGAGGACGAAAATGACCTAAATGTTCATCCAATGACACAAATGAACTTATTGGATGCACAAGATTGGTTAAAAACCCTAATTGGACAAGAATAAGCCTAGGGAGGACGAAAATGACCTAAATGTTCATCCAATGACACAATTGAACTTAGTGGATGCACAAGATTGGTTAAAAACCCTAATTGGACAAAAATGAGCCTAGGGAGGACGAGAATGACCTAAATGTTCATTCAATGACACAAACACACCTATTGGATGCACAAGATTGGTTAGAAACCCTAATTGGACAAGAATAAGCCTAGGGAGGACGAAAATGACCTAAATGTTAATCCAATGACACAAATGAACTTATTGGATGCACAAGATTGGTTAAAAACCCTAATTGGACAAGAATAAGCCTAGGGAGGACGAAAATAACCTAAATGTTCATCAAATGACTAAACACACCTATTGGATGCACAAGATTGGTTAGAAACCCTAATTGGACAATAATAAGCCTAGGAAGGACGAAAATGACCTAAATGTTCACCCAAAGACACAAATGAACTTATTGGATGCACAAGATTGGTTAAAAACCCTAATTGGACAAGAATAAGCCTAGGGAGGACGAAAATGACCTAAATGTTCATCCAATGACACAAACACACCTATTGGATGCACAAGATTGGTTAGAAACCCTAATTGGACAAGAATAAGCCTAGGGAGGACGAAAATGACCTAAATGTTAATCCAATGACACAAATGAACTTATTGGATGCACAAGATTGGTTAAAAACCCTAATTGGGCAAGAATAAGCCTACGGAGGACGAAAATGACCTAAATGTTCATCCAATGACACAAACACACCTATTGGATGCACAAGATTGGTTAGAAACCCTAATTGGACAAGAATAAGCCTAGGGAGGACGAAAATGACCTAAATGTTAATCCAATGACACAAATGAACTTATTGGATGCACAAGATTGGTTAAAAACCCTAATTGGACAAGAATAAGCCTAGGTAGGACGAAAATAACCTAAATGTTCATCAAATAACTAAACACACCTATTGGATGCACAAGAGTGGTTAGAAACCCTAATTGGACAAGAATAAGCCTTGGGAGGAAGAAAATGACCTAAATGTTCATCCAATGACACAAATGAACTTATTGGATGCACAAGATTGGTTATAAACCCTAATTGGGCAAGAATAAGCCTAGGGAGGACGAAAATGACCTAAATGTTGATCCAATGACACAAACACACCTATTGGATGCACAAGATTGGTTAGAAACCCTAATTGGACAAGAAAAAGCCTAGGGAGGACGAAAATGACCTAAATGTTAATCCAATGACACAAATGAACTTATTGGATGCACAAGATTGCTTAAAACCCTAATTGGACAAGAATAAGACTAGGGAGGACGAAAATAACCTAAATGTTCATCCAATGACACAAACACACCTATTGGATGCAGAAGATTGGTTAAAAACCCTAATTGGACAAGAAGCCTAGGGAGGACGAAAATGACCTAAATGTTCATCCAATGACACAAACACACCTATTGGATGCACAAGATTGGTTAGAAACCCTAATTGGACAAGAATAAGCCTTGGGAGGACGAAAATGACCTAAATGTTAATCCAATGACACAAATGAACTTATTGGATGCACAAGATTGGTTAGAAACCCTAATTGGACAAGAATAAGCCTAGGGAGGACGAAAATGACCTAAATGTTCACCCAATGACACAAATGAACTTATTGGATGCACAAGATTGTTTAAAAACCCTAATTGGACAAGAATAAGCCTAGGGAGGACGAAAATGACCTACATGTTCATCCAATGACACAAACACACCTATTGGATGCCCAAGATTGGTTAAAAACCCTAATTGGACAAGAATAAGCATAGGGAGGACGAAAATTACCTAAATGTTCATGTAATGACACAAACACACCTATTGGATGCACAAGATTGGTTAGAAACCCTAATTGGACAAGAATAAGCCTACGGAGGACGAAAATTACCTAAATGTTAATCCAATGACACAAACACACCTATTGGATGCGCAAGATTGGTTAAAAACCCTAATTGGACAAGAATAAGCCTAGGGAGGACGAAAATGACCTAAATGTTAATCCAATGACACAAATGAACTTATTGGATGCACAAGATTGGTTAAAAACCCTAATTGGACAAGAATAAGCCTAAGGAGGACGAAAATGACCTAAATGTTCATCCAATGACACAAACACACCTATTGGATGCACAAGATTGGTTAGAAACCCTAATTGGACAAGAATATGCCTAGGGAGGATGAAAATGACCTAAATATTCATCCAATGACACAAATGAACTTATTGGATGCACAAGATTGCTTAAAACCCTAATTGGACAAGAATAAGACTAGGGAGGACGAAAATGACCTAAATGTTCATCCAATGACACAAAAACACCTATTGGATGCACAAGTTTGGTTAGAAAACCTAATTGGACAAGAATAAGCCTTGGGAGGACGAAAATGACCTAAATGTTCATCCAATGACACAAATGAACTTATTGGATGCACAAGATTGGTTAAAAACCCTAATTGGACAAGAATAAGCCTAGGGAGGACGAAAATGACCGAAATGTTCATCCAATGACACAAACACACCTATTGGATGCACAAGATTGGTTAAAAACCCTAATTGGATAAGAATAAGCATAGGGAGGACGAAAATGACCTAAACGTTCATCCAATGACACAAATGAACTTATTGGATGCACAAGATTGGTTAAAAACCCTAATTGGACAAGAATAAGCCTAGGGAGGATGAAAATGACCTAAATGTTCATCCAATGACACAATTGAACTTATTGGATGCTCAAGATTGGTTAAAAACCCTAATTGGACAAGAATAAGCCTAGGGAGGACGAAAATGACCAAAATGTTAATCCAATGACACAAACACACCTATTGGATGCCCAAGATTGGTTAGAAACCATAATTGGACAAGAATAAGCCTAGGGAGGACGAAAATGACCTAAATGTTAATCCAATGACACAAATGAACTTATTGGATGCACAAGATTGGTTAAAAACCCTAATTGGACAAGAATAAGCCTAGGGAGGACGAAAATGAGCTAAATGTTTATCCAATGACACAAACACACCTATTGGATGCACAAGATTGGTTAAAAACCCTAATTGGACAAGAATAAGCATAGGGAGGACGAAAATGACCTAAATGTTCATCCAATGTCATAAACACACCTATTGGATGCACAAGATTGGTTAGAAACCCTAATTGGACAAGAATATGCCTAGGGAGGACGAAAATGACCTAAATGTTAATCCAATGACACAAATGAACTTATTGGATGCACAAGATTGGTTAAAAACCGTAATTGGACAAGAATAATCCTAGGGAGGACGAAAATGACCTAAATGTTCATCCAATGTCACAAACACACCTATTGGATGCACAAGATTGGTTAAAAACCCTAATTGGACAAGAATAAGCATAGGGAGGACGAAAATGACCTAAATGTTCATCCAATGACACAAACACACCTATTGGATGCACAAGATTCGTTAGAAACCCTAATTGGACAAGAATAAGCTTAGGGAGGACGAAAATGACCTAAATGTTCATCCAATGACACAAACACACCTATTGGATGCACAAGATTGGTTAAAAACCCAAATTGGACAAGAATAAGCCTAGGGAGGACGAAAATGACCTAAATATTAATCCAATGACACAAATGAACTTATTGGATGCACAAGATTGGTTAAAAACCCTAATTGGACAAGAATAAGCCTAGGGAGGATGAAAATGACCTAAATGTTCATCCAATGACACAAACACATCTATTGGATGCACAAGATTGGTTAAAAACCCTAATTGGACAAGAATAAACCTAGGGATGACGAAAATGACCTAAATGTTCATCCAATGACACAAACACACCTATTGGATGCACACGATTGGTTAGAAACCCTAATTTGACAAGAATAGGCATAGTGATATGATCTTAATAGTCATAGTTCACTTTAAGGATCGTTCTAGGTTGGAAACTTACAAATTTGAGTGAAAATCCCGTAAAGCTGCAGAATGCAATAAACGGCACTGCAAAACTCCGATTCGGCCGATTCCAAAACGAGGTGAAAGATGACGTTCTGAAACGCAAGTTAGGCTTTAGAATCACCGAAAACCAATATATAGAACTCGAGATATGAATTCAGGATACTGATCACGAAAATTGGAAGAATTGGAAGATTTGGAATATTAGGGTTTAATGTAAAGGAAACTCAATATTATTATTCAACAAACGAATCAAGAACAAAATGGCGCCACAATCTAGGGATTGATAAGCCAAAAAGAACGCCACAAGGATTAACAACCTTGATAAGTTCAAAGTGAATTCTTTCAAGAACTCTAGAGAGCAAAGCCTCAGAAGAATTAATATTCAAAATTTGCCATTCCATGAGGTTACAAATGCTTATTTATACTAAGTCTATCTCTAAACCTAAACGGGTCATAAGTGACACCATTCTCTAGGGCCCATATGGGTCTTACATCTTATTTCTTTTTTTTAACATAAACTTAATGTAAGGAAGTAAAGTATCTTCACTTACACATAATAAAAACTTAATCAATAATAAAACTATTACAATTCCAAATCAAAGCAAACTAAGAATTAATACAAACCAAATTAAAATAAATAAAGTTTATGCTAATTTATTAAAATATGAATCATCTTCATGCTCTTGAGATTCTTATCATTCCCTCTTTCTTGAAGAAATTCGACCACGAATTTAAGCTCCATTATATCGTACATGAAGAAATAATCCAAACAAACCACAAGCTCATCATATCCACCGGGGTCAAACGGGAAATTAGAAAAGTCACCAAATGTGATAAGTCGGTGAAATGCACTTCCATCTTTAATAACTAACATCTTATCACATTTATAGTGAAGGTAAAAAATTCTAAAGATGGGGATAAAGTTATACCTTTTGAAGTTGATATTTATGACCAAATTTACCTTCTTGGGATTGAAATATCTGGCAAACAATATGTTACTTTGTATTTACAAAGCCTTCAAAGCAAGTTGAGTTACACAGACAATCTCTTCATCACAAAAAAATGGTGACTCAATAATTTCCTTGTAAGCATCCTTTTGAGGAACCTTTGAATAATCACCTTCAAGCACTAACATTGCTTCATTTACCTCACTTTCTTGTTTGAAGAGACTTTCGATTTTACTCACTTTTCTTTCAATGTCAACATATGGATGACATTTCTCCTTTGGAAACACTTCTTCAAGCACTTGCAATAGAGAATTATCACAATTAGACAAATAGTTGACGTCAATTTCTTGCCCTTTGTCCCTCAAATGTTTCTCCTCTTCTTCTTTCTTTTCTTTGATTTTATCTATCTCTCTCAGGGCAAGCTTCTCTACTTTTATAGCTTGCTTTGCATATCCATTGTCATACAAATATTTCACATACTCTGGATCCAATACAAAATCTCGAATATATTGAGGATACGACATACTTAGGAATTTTGTCAAACATGTAGTGTGCAATAATTTTTTTTTTCAATTCCAAACCTAGAGACAAGCTCTGGTACCACATGATATGATCTTAATAGTCATAGTTCACTTTAAGGATCATTCTAGGTTGGAAACTTACAAATTTGAGTGAAAATCCCGTAAAGCTGCAGAATGCAATAAACGGCGCTGCAAAACTCCGATTCGGCCGATTCCAAAACGAGGTGAAAGATGACGTTCTGAAACGCAAGTTAGGCTTTAGAATCACCAAAAACCAATATATAGAACTCGAGATATGAACGCAGGTTACTGATCACGAAAATTGGAAGAATTGGAAGATTTGGAATATTAGGGTTTAATGTAAAGGAAACTCAATATTATTATTCAACAAACGAATCAAGAACAAAATGGCGCCACAATCTAGGGATTGATAAGCCAAAAAGAACGCCACAAGGATTAACAACCTTGATAAGTTCAAAGTGAATTCTTTCAAGAACTCTAGAGAGCAAAACCTCATAAGAATTAATATTCAAAATCTGCCATTCCATGATGTTACAAATGCTTATTTATACTAAGTCTATCTCTAAACCTAAACGGGTCATAAGTGACACCATTCTCTAGGGCCCATATGGGTCTTACATCTTATTTCTTTTTTTTAACATAAACTTAATGTAAGGAAGTAAAGTATCTTCACTTACACATAATAAAAACTTAATCAATAATAAAACTATTACAATTCCAAATCAAAGCAAACTAAGAATTAATACAAACCAAATTAAAATAAATAAAGTTTATGCTAATTTATTAAAATATGAATCATCTTCATGCTCTTGAGATCCTTTGTGGCGCCATTTTGTTCTTGATTCGTTTGTTGAATAATAATATTGAGTTTCCTTTACATTAAACCCTAATATTCCAAATCAAAGCAAACTAAGAATTAATACAAACCAAATTAAAATAAATAAAGTTTATGCTAATTTATTAAAATATGAATCATCTTCATGCTCTTGAGATCCTTATCACATAGGGAGGACGAAAATGACCTAACTATTCATCCAATGACACAAATGAACTTATTGGATGCACAAGATTGGTTAAAAACCCTAATTGGAAAAGAATAAGCCTAGGGAGGACGAAAATGACCTAAATGTTCATCCAATGACACAAACACACCTATTGGATGCACAAGATTGGTTAGAAACCCTAATTGGACAAGAATAAGCCTAGGGAGGACGAAAATGACCTAAATGTTAATCCAATGACACAAATGAACTTATTGGATGCACAAGATTGGTTAAAAACCCTAATTGGACAAGAATAAGCCTAGGGAGGACGAAAATAACCTAAATGTTCATCAAATGACTAAACACACCTATTGGATGCACAAGATTGGTTAGAAACCCTAATTGGACAA
>JBBPBR010001392.1:0-16096 GCA_037974775.1 Cicer pinnatifidum | reverse complement strand
TTTGTGTCATTGGATTAACATTTAGGTCATTTTCGTCCTCCCTAGGCATATTCTTGTCCAATTAGGGTTTTTAACCAATCTTGTGCATCCAATAGGTGTGTTTGTGTCATTGGATGATCAATTAGGTCATTTTCGTCCTCCCTAGACTTATTCTTGTCCAATTAGGGTTTTTAACCAATCTTGTGCATCTAATAAGTTCATTTGTGTCATTGGATGATCAATTAGGTCATTTTCGTCCTCCATAGGCATATTCTTGTCCAACTAGGGTTTTTAACCAATCTTGTGCATCCAATAGGTGTGTTTGTATCATTGGATGATCAATTAGGTCATTTTCGTCCTCCCTAGGCTTATTCTTGTCCAATTAGGGTTTTTAACCAATCTTGTGCATCCAATAAGTTGAGTTGTGTCATTGGATTAACATTTCGGTCATTTTCGTTCTCCCTAGGCTTATTCTTGTCCAATTAGGGTTTTTAACCAATCTTGTGCATCCAATAACTTTGTTTGTGTCATTGAATTATTATTTAGGTCATTTTCGTCCTCCCTAGGCATATTCTTGTCCAATTAGGGTTTTTAACCAATCTTGTGCATCCAATAGGTGTGTTTGTGTCATTGGATGATCAATTAGGTCATTTTCGTCCTCCCTAGGCTTATTCTTGTCCAGTTAGGGTTTTTAACCAATCTTGTGCATCCAATAAGTTCATTTGTGTCATTGGATTAACATTTAGGTGATTTTCGTCCTCCCTAGGCATATTCTTGTCCAATTAGGGTTTTTAACCAATCTTGTGCATCCAATAGGTGTGTTTGTGTCATTGGATGATCAATTAGGTCATTTTCGTCCTCCCTAGGCTTATTCTTGTCCAATTAGGGTTTTTAACCAATCTTGTGCATCCAATAACTTTGTTTGTGTCATTGAATTAATATTTAGGTCATTTTCGTCCTCCCTAGGCATATTCTTGTCCAATTAGGGTTTTTAACCAATCTTGTGCATCCAATAGGTGTGTTTGTGTCATTGGATGATCAATTAGGTCATTTTCGTCCTCCCTATGCATATTCATGTCCTATTAGGGTTTTTAACCAATCTTGTGCATCCAATAGGTGTGTTTGTGTCATTAGATGATCGATTAGGTCATTTTCGTCCTCCCTAGGCTTATTCTTGTCCAATTAGGGTTTTTAACCAAACTTGTGCATCCAATAAGTTCATTTGTGTCATTGGATTAACATTTAGGTCATTTTCGTCCTCCCTAGGCATATTCTTGTCCAATTAGGGTTTTTAACCAATCTTGTGCATCCAATAGGTGTGTTTGTGTCATTGGATGATCAATTAGGTTATTTTCGTCTTCCCTAAGCATATTCTTGTCCAATTAGGATTTTTAACTAATCTTGTGCATCCAATAAGTTCATTTGTGTAATTGGATGATCAATTAGGTCATTTTCGTCCTCCCTAGGCTTATTCTTGTCCAATTAGGGTTTTTAACCAATCTTGTGCATCCAATAGGTGTGTTTGTGTCATTGGATGATCAATTAGGTCATTTTCGTCCTCCCTAGGCTTATTCTTGTCCAATTAGGGTTTTTAACCAAACTTGTGCATCCAATAAGTTCATTTGTGTCATTGGATTATCATTTAGGTCATTTTCGTCCTCCCTAGGCATATTCTTGTCCAATTAGGGTTTTTAACCAATCTTGTGCATCCAATAGGTGTGTTTGTGTCATTGGATGATCAATTAGGTCATTTACGTTCTCCCTACGCTTATTCTTGTCCAATTAGTGTTTTTAACCACTCTTGCGCATCCAATAAGTTGAGTTGTGTCATTGGATTAACATTTAGGTCATTTTCGTTCTCTTTAGGCTTATTCTTGTCCAATTAGGGTTTTTAACCAATCTTGTGCATCCAATAGGTGTGTTTGTGTCATTGGATGATCAATTAGGTCATTTTCGTCCTCCCTAGGCTTATTCTTGTCCAATTAGGGTTTTTAACCAATCTTTGCATCCAATAACTTTGTTTGTGTCATTGAATTAATATTTAGGTCATTTTCGTCCTCCCTAGGCATATTCTTGTCCAATTAGGGTTTTTAACCAATCTTGTGCATCCAATAGGTGTGTTTGTGTCATTGGATGATCAATTAGGTCATTTTCGTCCTCCCTAGGCTTATTCTTGTCCAGTTAGGGTTTTTAACCAATCTTGTGCATCCAATAAGTTCATTTGTGTCATTGGATTAACATTTAGGTCATTTTCGTCCTCCCTAGGCATATTCTTGTCCAGTTAGGGTTTATAACCATTCTTGTGCATCCAATAGGTGTGTTTGTGTCATTGGATGATCAATTAGGTCATTTTCGTCCTCCCTAGGCTTATTCTTGTCCAATTAGGGTTTTTAACCAATCTTGTGCATCCAATAAGTTCATTTGTGTCATTGGATGATCAATTAGGTCATTTTCGTCCTCCCTAGGCTTATTCTTGTCCAATTAGGATTTTTAACCTATCTTGTGCATCCAATAAGTTGAGTTGTGTCATTGGATTAACATTTAGGTCATTTTCGTTCTCCCTAGGCTTATTCTTGTCCAATTAGGGTTTTTAACCAATCTTGTGCATCCAATAAGTTCATTTGTGTCATTGGATTAACATTTAGGTCATATCCGTACTCGCTAGGCATATTCTTGTCCAATTAGGGTTTTTAACCAATCTTGTGCATCCAATAGGTGTGTTTGTGTCATTGGATGATCAATTAGGTCATTTTCGTCCTCCCTAGGCTTATTCTTGTCCAGTTAGGGTTTTTAACCAATCTTGTGCATCCAATAGGTGTGTTTGTGTCATTGCATGATCAATTAGGTCATTTTCGTCCTCCCTAGGCTTATTCTTGTCCAATTAGGGTTTTTAACCAATCTTGTGCATCCAATAAGTTCATTAGTGTCATTGGATGATCAATTAGGTCTTTTTCGTCCTCCCTAGGCTTATTCTTGTCCAATTAGGGTTTTTAACCAATCTTGTGCATCCAATAGGTGTGTTTGTGTCATTGGATGATCAATTAGGTCATTTTCGTCCTCCCTAGGCTTATTCTTGTCCAATTAGGGTTTTTAACCAATCTTGTGCATCCAATAAGTTCATTTGTGTCATTGGATTAACATTTAGGTCATTTTCGTCCTCCCTAGGCATATTCTTGTCCAATTAGGGTTTTAACCAATCTTGTGCATCCAATAGGTGTGTTTGTGTCATTGGATGATCAATTAGGTCGTTTTCGTCCTCCCTAGGCTTATTCTTGTCCAATTAGGGTTTTTAACCAATCTTGTGCATCCAATAAGTTCATTTGTGTCATTGGATGATCAATTAGGTCATTTTCGTCCTCCCTAGGCATATTCTTGTCCAACTAGGGTTTTTAACCAATCTTGTGCATCCAATAGGTGTGTTTGTGTCATTGGATGATCAATTAGGTCATTTTCGTCCTCCCTAGGCTTATTCTTGTCCAATTAGGGTTTTTAACCAATCTTGTGCATCCAATAAGTTGAGTTGTGTCATTGGATTAACATTTAGGTCATTTACGTTCTCCCAAGGCTTATTCTTATCCAATTAGGGTTTTTAACCAATCTTGTGCATCCAATAAGTTCATTTGAGTTATTGGACTAACATTTAGGTCATATTCGTCCTCCCTAGGCATATTCTTGTCAAATTAGGGTTTTTAACCAATCTTGTGCATCCAATAGGTGTGTTTGTGTCATTGGATGATCAATTAGGTCATTTTCGTCCTCCCTAGGCATATTCTTGTCCAGTTAGGGTTTTTAACCAATCTTGTGCATCCAATAGGTGTGTTTGTGTCATTGGATGATCAATTAGGTCATTTTCGTCCTCCCTAGGCTTATTCTTGCCCAATTATGGTTTTTAACCAATCTTGTGCATCCAATAAGTTGAGTTGTGTCATTGGATTAACATTTAGGTCATTTTCGTCCTCCCTAGGCTTATTCTTGCCCAATTAGGGTTTTTAACCAATCTTGTGCATCCAATAAGTTCATTTGTGTCATTGGATTAACATTTAGGTCATTTTCGTCCTCCTTAGGCATATTCTAGTCCAATTAGGGTTTTTAACCAATCTTTATGCATCCAATAGGTGTGTTTGTGTCATTGGATGATCAATTTGGTTATTTTCGTCCTCCCTAGGCTTATTCTTGTCCAATTAGGGTTTTTAACTAATCTTGTGCATCCAATAAGTTCATTTGTATCACTGGATGATCAATTAGGTCATTTTCGTCATCCCTAGGCATATTCTTGTCCAATTAGGGTTTTTAACCAATCTTGTGCATCCAATAGGTGTGTTTGTGTCATTGGATGATCAATTAGGTCATTTTCGTCCCCCTTAGGCTTATTCTTGTCCAATTAGGGTTTTTAACCGATCTTGTGCATCCAATAGGTATGTTTGTGTCATTGGATGATCAATTAGGTCATTTTCGTCCTCCCTAGCCATATTCTTGTCCAATTAGGGTTTTTAACCAATCTTTTGCATCCAATAGGTGTGTTTGTGTCATTGGATGATCAATTAGGTCATTTTCGTCCTCCCTAGGCTTATTCTTGTCCAATTAGGGTTTTTAACCAATCTTGTGCATCCAATAGGTGTGTTTGTGTCATTGGATGATCAATTAGGTCATTTTCGTCCTCCCTAGGCTTATTCTTGTCCAATTAGGGTTTTTAACCAATCTTGTGCATCCAATAAGTTCATCAGTGTCATTGGATGATCAATTAGGTCATTTTCGTCCTCCCTAGGCATATTCTTGTCCAATTAGGGTTTTTAACCAATCTTGTGCATCCAATAGGTGTGTTTGTGTCATTGGATGATCAATTAGGTCATTTTCGTCCTCCCTAGACATATTCTTGTCCAGTTAGGGTTTTTAACCAATCTTGTGCATCCAATTGGTGTGTTTGTGTCATTGGATGATCAATTAGGTCATTTTCGTCCTCCCTAGGCTTATTCTTGTCCAGTTAGGGTTTTTAACCAATCTTGTGCATCCAATAAGTTCATTTGTGTCATTGGATTAACATTTAGGTCATTTTCGTCCTCCCTAGGCATATTCTTGTCCAATTAGGGTTTTTAATCAATCTTGTGCATCCAATAGGTGTGTTTGTGTCATTGGATGATCAATTAGGTTATTTTCGTCCTCCCTAGGCTTATTTTTGTCCAATTAGGGTTTGTAACTAATCTTGTGCATCCAATAAGTTCATTTGTGTCATTGGATGATCAATTAGGTCATTTTCGTCCTCCCTAGGCATATTCTTGTCCAATTAGGGTTTTTAACCAATCTTGTGCATCCAATAGGTGTGTTTGTGTCATTGGATGATCAATTAGGTCATTTTCGTCCTCCCTAGGCTTATTCTTGTCCAATTAGGGTTTTTAACCAATCTTGTGCATCCAATAACTTCATTTGTGTCATTGGATGATCAATTAGGTCATTTTCGTCCTCCCTAGGCTTATTCTTGTCCAACTAGGGTTTTTAACCAATCTTGTGCCTCCAATAGGTGTGTTTGTATCATTAGATGATCAATTAGGTCATTTTCGTCCTCCCTAGGCTTATTCTTGTCCAATTAGGGTTTTTAACCAATCTTGTGCATCCAATAAGTTGAGTTGTGTCATTGGATTAACATTTAGGTCATTTTCGTTCTCCCTAGGCTTATTCTTGTCCAATTAGGGTTTTTAACCAATCTAGTGCATCCAATAAGTTCATATGTGTTATTGGATTAACATTTAGGTCATATTCGTCCTCCCTAGGCATATTCTTGTCCAATTAGGGTTTTTAACCACTCTTGTGCATCCAATAGGTGTGTTTGTGTCATTGGATGATCAATTAGGTCATTTTCGTCCTCCCTAGGCATATTCTTGTCCAGTTAGGGTTTTTAACCAATCTTGTGCATCCAATAGGTGTGTTTGTGTCATTGGATGATCAATTAGGTCATTTTCGTCCTCCCTAGGCTTATTCTTGTCCAATTAGGGTTTTTAACCAATCTTGTGCATCCAGTAAGTTCATTAGTGTCATTGGATGATCAATTAGGTCATTTTCGTCCTCCCTAGGCATGTTCTTGTCCAACTAGGGTTTTTAGCCAATCTTGTGCATCCAATAGGTGTGTTTGTGTCATTGGATGATCAATTAGGTAATTTTCGTCCTCCCTAGGCTTATTCCTGTCCAATTAGGGTTTTGAACCAATCTTGTGCATCCAATAAGTTCATTTGTGTCATTGGATGATCAATTAGGTCATTTTCGTCCTCCCTAGGCATATTCTTGTCCAGTTAGGGTTTTTAACCAATCTTGTGCATCCAATAGGTGTGTTTGTGTCATTGGATGATCAATTAGGTCATTTTCGTCCTCCCTAGGCTTATTCTTGTCCAGTTAGGGTTTTTAACCAATCTTGTGCATCCAATAAGTTCATTTGTGTCATTGGATTAACATTTAGGTCATTTTTGTCCTCCCTAGGCATATTCTTGTCCAATTAGGGTTTTTAACCAATCTTGTGCATCCAATAGGTGTGTTTGTGTCATTGGATGATCAATTAGGTCATTTTCGTCCTCCCTAGGCTTATTCTTGTCCAATTAGGGTTTTTAACCAATCTTGTGCATCTAATAAGTTCATTTGTGTCATTGGATGATCAATTAGGTCATTTTCGTCCTCCCTAGGCTTATTCTTGTCCAATTAGGATTTTTAACCTATCTTGTGCATCCAATAAGTTGAGTTGTGTCATTGGATTAACATTTAGGTCATTTTCGTCCTCCCTAGGCTTATTCTTGTCCAATTAGGGTTTTTAACCAATCTTGTGCATCCAATAAGTTCATTTGTGTTATTGGATTAACATTTAGGTCATTTTAGTCCTCCATATGCATATTCTTGTCCAATTAGAGCTTTAGACCAATCTTGTGCATCCAATAGGTGTGTTTGTGTCATTGGATGATCAATTAGGTCATTTTCGTCCTCCCTAGGCATATTCTTGTCCAATTAGGGTTTTTAACCAATCTTGTGCATCCAATAGGTGTGTTTGTGTCATTGGATGATCAATTAGGTCATTTTCGTCCTCCCTAGGCTTATTCTTGTCCAATTAGGGTCTTTAACCAATCTTCTGCATCCGATAAGTTTGTTTGTATCATTGAATTAATATTTAGGTCATTTTTGTCCTCCCTAGGCATATTCTTGCCCAATTAGGGTTTTTAACCAATCTTGTGCATCCAATAGGTGTGTTTGTGTCATTGGATGATCAATTAGGTCATTTTCGTCCTCCCTAGGCTTATTCTTGTCCAATTAGGATTTTTAACCAATCTTGTGCATCCAATAGGTCTGTTTGTGTCATTGGATGATCAATTAGGTCATTTTCGTCCTCCCTAGGCTTATTCTTGTCCAATTAGGGTTTTTAACCAATCTTGTGCATCCAATAACTTTGTTTGTGTCATTGAATTAATATTTAGGTCATTTTCGTCCTCCCTAGGCATATTCTTGTCCAATTAGGGTTTTTAACCAATCTTGTGCATCCAATAGGTGTGTTTGTGTCATTGGATGATCAATTAGGTCATTTTCGTTCCCCCTAGGCTTATTCTTGTCCAATTAGGGTTTTTCACCAATCTTGTGCATCCAATAACTTTGTTTGTGTCATTGAATTAATATTTAGGTCATTTTCGTCCTCCCTAGGCATATTCTTGTCCAATTAGGGTTTTTAACCAATCTTGTGCATCCAATAGGTGTGTTTGTGTCATTGGATGATCAATTAGGTCATTTTCGTCCTCCCTAGGCTTATTCTTGTCCAATTAGGGTTTTTAACCAATCTTGTGCATCCAATAACTTTGTTTGTGTCATTGAATTAATATTTAGGTCATTTTCGTCCTCCCTAGGCATATTCTTGTCCAATTAGGGTTTTTAACCAATCTTGTGCATCCAATAGGTGTGTTTGTGTCATTGGATGATCAATTAGGTCATTTTCGTCCTCCGTAGGCATATTCTTATCCAATTAGGGTTTTTAACCAATCTTGTGCATCCAATAGGTGTGTTTGTGTCATTGATGATCAATTAGGTCATTTTCGTCCTTTCTATGCTTATTCTTGTCCAATTAGGGTTTTTAACCAATCTTGTGCATCCAATAAGTTCATTTGTGTCATTGGATGATCAATTAGGTCATTTTCGTCCTCCCTAGGCATATTCTTGTCCAATTACGGTTTTTAACCAATCTTGTGCTTCCAATAGGTGTGTTTGTTTCATTGGATGATCAATTAAGTCATTTTCGTCCTCACCAGGCTTATTCTTGTCCAATTAGGTTTTTTAACCAATCTTGTGCATCCAATAGGTGTGTTTGTGTCATTGGATGATCAATTAGGTCATTTTCGTCCTCCCTAGGCTTATTCTTGTCCAATTAGGGTTTTTAACCAATCTTGTGCATCCAATAACTTTGTTTGTGTCATTGAATTAATATTTAGGTCATTTTCGTCCTCCCTAGGCATATTCTTGTCCAATTAGGGTTTTTAACCAATCTTGTGCATCCAATAAGTTCATTTGTGTCATTGGATTAACATTTAGGTCATTTTCGTCCTCCCTAGGCATATTCTTGTCCAATTAGGGTTTTTAACCAATCTTGTGTATCCAATAGGTGTGTTTGTGTCATTGGATGATCAATGAGGTCATTTTCGTCCTCCCTAGGCTTATTCTTGTCCAATTAGGGTTTTTAACCAATCTTGGGCATCCAATAGGTGTGTTTGTGTCATTGGATGATCAATTAGGTCATTTTCGTCCTCCCTATGCTTATTCTTGTCCAATTAGGGTTTTTAACCAATCTTGTGCATCCAATAACTTTGTTTGTGTCATTGAATTAATATTTAGGTCATTTTCGTCCTCCCTAGGCATCATCTTTTCCAATTAGGGTTTTTAACCAATCTTTTGCATCCAATAGGTGTGTTTGTGTCATTGGATGATCAATTAGGTCATTTTCGTCCTCCCTATGCTTATTCTTGTCCAATTAGGGTTTTTAACCAATCTTGTGCATCCAATAACTTTGTTTGTGTCATTGAATTAATATTTAGGTCATTTTCGTCCTCCCTAGGCATATTCTTGTCCAATTAGGGTTTTTAACCAATCTTGTGCATCCAATAGGTGTGTTTGTGTCATTGGATGATCAATTAGGTCATTTTAGTCCTCCCTAGGCTTATTCTTGTCCAATTAAGGTTTTTTTACCAATCTTGTGCATCCAATAAGTTCATTTGTGTCATTGGATTAACATTTAGGTCATTTTCGTCCTCCCTAGGCATATTCTTGTCCAATTAGGGTTTTTAACCAATCTTGTGCATCCAATAGGTGTGTTTGTGTCATTGGATGATCAATTAGGTCATTTTCGTCCTCCCTATGCTTATTCTTGTCCAATTAGGGTTTTTAAACAATGTTGTGCATCCAATAAGTTTGTTTGTTTCATTGAATTAATATTTAGATCATTTTCGTCATCCCTAGGCATATTCTTGCCCAATTAGGGTTTTTAACCAATCTTGTGCATCCAATAGGTGTGTTTTTGTCATTGGATGATCAATTAGGTCATTTTCGTCATCCCTAGGCTTATTCTTGTCCAATTAGGGTTTTTAACCAATCTTGTGCATCCAATAGGTGTGTTTGTGTCATTGGATGATCAATTAGGTCATTTTCGTCCTCCCTAGGCTTATTCTTGTCCAATTAGGGTTTTTAACCAATCTTGTGCATCCAATAAGTTCATTTGTGTCATTGGATGATAAATTAGGTCATTTTCGTCCTTCCTAGGCATATTCTTGTCCAACTAGGGTTTTTAACCAACCTTGTGCATCCAATAGGTGTGTTTGTGTCATTGGATGATCAATTAGGTCATTTTCGTCCTCCTTAGGCTTATTCTTGTCCAATAAGGGTTTTTAACCAATCTTGTGCATCCAATAAGTTCATTTGTGTCATTGGATTAACATTTAGGTCATTTTCGTCCTCCCTAGGCATATTCTTGTCCAATTAGGGTTTTTAACCAATCTTGTGCATCCAATAGGTGAGTTTGTGTCATTGGATGATCAATTAGGTCATTTTCGTCCTCCCTAGGCTTATTCTTGTGCAATTAGGGTTTTTAACCAATCTTGTGCAGCCAATAAGTTTGTTTGTGTCATTGAATTAATATTTAGGTCATTTTCGTCCTCCCTAGGCATATTCTTGTCCAATTAGGGTTTTTAACCAATCTTGTGCATCCAATAGGTGTGTTTGTGTCATTGGATGATCAATTAGGTCATTTTCGTCCTCCCTAGGCTTATTCTTGTCTAATTAGGGTTTTTAACCAATCTTGTGCATCCAATAAGTTCATTTGTGTCATTGGATTAACATTTAGGTCATTTTCGTCCTCGCTAGACATATTCTTGTCCAATTAGGGTTTTTAACCAATCTTGTGCAACCAATAGGTGTGTTTGTGTCATTGGATGATCAATTAGGTCATTTTCGTCCTCCCTATGCTTATTCTTGTCCAATTAGGGTTTTAACCATTCTTGTGCATCCAATAAGTTCATTTGTGTCATTGGATGATCAATTAGGTCATTTTCGTCCTCCCTAGGCATATTCTGGTCCAACTAGGGTTTTTAACCAATCTTGTGCATCCAATAGGTGTGTTTGTGTCATTGGATGATCAATTAGGTCATTTTCGTCCTCCCTAGGCTTATTCTTGTCCAATGAGGGTTTTTAACCAATCTTGTGCATCCAATAAGTTGAGTTGTGTCATTGGATTAACATTTAGGTCATTTTCATTCTCCCTAGGCTTATTCTTGTCCAATTAGGTTTTTAACCAATCTTGTGCATCCAATAAGTTCATTTGTGTCATTGGATTCACATTTAGATCATATTCGTCCTCCCTAGGCATATTCTTTTCCAATTAGGGTTTTTAACGAATCTTGTGCATCCAATAAGTTTGTTTGTGTCATTGAATTAATATTTAGGTCATTTTCGTCCTCCCTAGGCATATTCTTGTCCAATTAGGGTTTTTAACCAATCTTGTGCATCCAATAGGTGTGTTTGTGTCATTGGATGATCAATTAGGTCATTTTCGTCCTCCATAGGCATATTCTTGTCCAACTAGGGTTTTTAATCAATCTTGTGCATCCAATAGGTGTTTTGTGTCATTGGATGATCAATTAGGTCATTTCCGTCCTCCCTAGGCTTATTCTTGTCCAATTAGGGTTTTTAACCAATCTTGTGCATCCAATAGGTGTGTTTGTGTCATTGGATGATCAATTAGGTCATTTTCGTCCTCCCTAGGCTTATTCTTGTCCAATTAGGGTTTTTAACATATCTTGTGCATCTAATAGGTGTTTTTGTGTCATTGGATGATCAATTAGGTCATTTTTGTCCTCCCTAGACTTATTCTTGTCCAATTAGGGTTTTTAACCAATCTTGTGCATCCAATAGGTGTGTTTGTGTCATTGGATGATCAATTAGGTCATTTTCGTCCTCCCTAGGCTTATTCTTGTCCAATTAGGGTTTTTAACCAATCTTGTGCATCCAATAAGTTGAGTTGTGTCATTGGATTAACATTTAGGTCATTTTCGTCCTCACTAGGCTTATTCTTGTCCAATTAGGGTTTTTAACCAATCTTGTGCATCCAATAGGTGTGTTTCTGTCATTGGATGATCAATTAGGTCATTTTCGTCCTCCCTAGGCTTATTCTTGTCCAATTAGGATTTTTAACCAATCTTGTGCATCCAATAATTTCATTTGTGTCATTGGATGATCAATTAGGTCATTTTCGTCCTCCCTAGGCAAATTCTTGTCCAACTAGGGTTTTTAACCAATATTTTGCATCCAATAGGTGTGTTTGTGTCATTGGATGATCAATTAGGTAATTTTCGTCCTCCCTAAGCTTATTCTTGTCCAATTAGGGTTTTTAACCAATCTTGTGCATCCAATAGGTGAGTTTATGTCATTGGATTAACATTTAGGTCATTTTCGTCCTCCCTAGGCTTATTCTTGACCAATTAGGGTTTTTAACCAATCTTGTGCATCCAATAAGTTTGTTTGTGTCATTGAATTAATATTTTGGTCATTTTCGTCCTCCCTAGGCATATTCTTGCCCAATTAAGGTTTTTAACCAATCTTGTGCATCCAATAGGTGTGTTTGTGTCATTGGATGATCAATTAGGTCATTTTCGTCCTCCCTAGGCTTATTCTTCTCCAATTAGGGTTTTTAACCATTCTTGTGCATCCAATAAGTTTGTTTATGTCATTGAATTAATATTTAGGTCATTTTCGTCCTCCCTAGGCATATTGTTGTCCAATTAGGGTTTTTAACCAATCTTGTGCATCCAATAACTTTTTTTGCGTCATTGAATTAATATTTAGGTCTTTTTCGTCCTCCCTACGCATATTCTTGTCCAACTAGGGTTTTTAACCAATCTTGTGCATCCAATAGGTGTGTTTGTGTCATTGGATGATCAATTAGGTCATTTTCGTCCTCCCTAGGCTTATTCTTGTCCAATTAGGGTTTTTAACCAATCTTGTGCATCCAATAACTTTGTTTGCGTCATTGAATTAATATTTAGGTCATTTTCCTCCTCCCTAGGCATATTCTTGTGCAATTTGGGTTTTTAACCAATCTTGTGCATCCAATAGGTGTGTTTGTCTCATTGGATGATCAATTAGGTCATTTTCGTCCTCCCTAGGCTTATTCTTGTCCAATTAGGGTTTTTAACCAATCTTGTGCATCCAATAAGTTTGTTTGTGTCATTGAATTAATATTTAGGTCATTTTCGTCCTCCCTAGACATATTCTTGTCCAATTAGGGTTTTCAACCAATCTTGTGCATGCAATAGGTGTGTTTGTGTCATTGGATGATCAATTAGGTCATTTTCGTCCTCCCTAGGCTTATTCTTGTCCAATTAGGGTTTTTAACCAATCTTGTGAATCCAATAAGTTCATTTGTGTCATTGGATTAACATTTAGGTCATTTTCGTCCTCCCTAGGCATATTCTTGTCCAATTAGGGTTTTTAACCAATCTTGTGCATCCAATAGGCGTGTTTGTGTCATTGGATGATCTATTAGGTTATTTTCGTCCTCCCTAGGCTTATTCTTGTCCAATTAGGGTTTTTAACCAATCTTGTGCATCCAATAAGTTGAGTTGTGTCATTGGATTAACATTTAGGTCATTTTCGTTCTCCCTAGGCTTATTCTTGTCCAATTAGGGTTTTTAACCAATCTTGTGCATCCAATAACTTTGTTTGTGTCATTGAATTAATATTTATGTCATTTTCATCCTCCCTAGGCGTATTCTTGTCCAATTAGGGTTTTTAACCAATCTTGTGCATCCAATAGGTGTGTTTGTGTCATTGGATGATCAATTAGGTCATTTTCGTCCTCCCTAGGCTTATTCTTGTCCAGTTAGGGTTTTTAACCAATCTTGTGCATCCAATAAGTTCATTTGTGTCATTGGATTAACATTTAGGTCATTTTCGTCCTCCCTAGGCATATTCTTGTCCAATTAGGGTTTTTAACCAATCTTGTGCATCCAATAGGTGTGTTTGTGTCATTGGATGATCAATTAGGTCATTTTCGTCCTCCCTAGGCTTATTCTTGTCCAATTAGGGTTTTTAACCAATCTTGTGCATCCAATAAGTTCATTTGTGTCATTGGATGATCAATTAGGTCATTTTCGTCCTCCCTAGGCTTATTCTTGTCCAACTAGGGTTTTTAACCAATCTTGTGCCTCCAATAGGTGTGTTTGTGATATGATCTTACTAGTCATAGTTCACTTTAAGGATCGTTCTAGGTTGGAAACTTACAAATTTGAGTGAAAATCCCGTAAAGCTGCAGAATGCAATACACAGCGCTGCAAAACTCCGATTCGGCCGATTCCAAAACGAGGTGAAAGATGACGTTCTGAAACGCAAGTTAGGCTTTAGAATCACCGAAAACCAATATATAGAACTCGAGATATGAACGCAGGTTACTGATCACGAAAATTGGAAGAATTGGAAGATTTGGAATATTAGGGTTTAATGTAAAGGAAACTCAATATTATTATTCAACAAACGAATCAAGAACAAAATGGCGCCACAATCTAGGGATTGATAAGCCAAAAAGAACGCCACAAGGATTAACAACCTTGATAAGTTTAAAGTGAACTATGACTAGTAAGATCATATCATGTGGTACCAGAGCTTGTCTCTAGGTTTGGAATTGAAAAAAAAAATTATTGCACACTACATGTTTGACAAAATTCCTAAGTATGTCGTATCCTCAATATATTCGAGATTTTGTATTGGATCCAGAGTATGTGAAATATTTGTATGACAATGGATATGCAAAGCAAGCTAGAAAAGTAGAGAAGCTTGCCCTGAGAGAGATAGATAAAATCAAAGAAAAGAAAGAAGAAGAGGAGAAACATTTGAGGGACAAAGGGCAAGAAATTGACGTCAACTATTTGTCTAATTGTGATAATTCTCTATTGCAAGTGCTTGAAGAAGTGTTTCCAAAGGAGAAATGTCATCCATATGTTGACATTGAAAGAAAAGTGAGTAAAATCGAAAGTCTCTTCAAACAAGAAAGTGAGGTAAATGAAGCAATGTTAGTGCTTGAAGGTGATTATTCAAAGGTTCCTCAAAAGGATGCTTACAAGGAAATTATTGAGTCACCATTTTTTTGTGATGAAGAGATTGTCTGTGTAACTCAACTTGCTTTGAAGGCTTTGCAAATACAAAGTAACATATTGTTTGCCAGATATTTCAATCCCAAGAAGGTAAATTTGGTCATAAATATCAACTTCAAAAGGTATAACTTTATCCCCATCTTTAGAATTTTTTACCTTCACTATAAATGTGATAAGATGTTAGTTACTAAAGATGGAAGTGCATTTCACCGACTTATCACATTTGGTGACTTTTCTAATTTCCCGTTTGACCCCGGTGGATATGATGAGCTTGTGGTTTGTTTGGATTATTTCTTCATGTACGATATAATGGAGCTTAAATTCGTGGTCGAATTTCTTCAAGAAAGAGGGAATGATAAGGATCTCAAGAGCATGAAGATGATTCATATTTTAATAAATTAGCATAAACTTTATTTATTTTAATTTGGTTTGTATTAATTCTTAGTTTGCTTTGATTTGGAATTGTAATAGTTTTATTATTGATTTAGTTTTTATTATGTGTAAGTGAAGATACTTTACTTCCTTACATTAAGTTTATGTTAAAAAAAAAGAAATAAGATGTAAGACCCATATGGGCCCTAGAGAATGGTGTCACTTATGACCCGTTTAGGTTTAGAGATACACTTAGTATAAATAAGCATTTGTAACCTCATGGAAGGGGAGATTTTTGAACATTGTTTTTGTGAGGCTTTGCTCTCTAGAGTTCTTGAAAGAATTCATCTAGAACTTATCAAGGTTGTTAATCCTTGTGGCGTTCTTCTTGGTTTATCAATCCTTAAATTGTGGCACCATTTTGTTCTTGGTTTCTTTGCTGAATAATAATATTGAGTTTCCTTTACATCAATCCTAATACCCCCAATTCTTCCAATTTTCGTGATCAGTAAACTGCATTCATATCTCGAGTTCTATATACTGGTTTTCGGTGATTCAAAAGCCTAACTTGCGTTTCGGAACGTCATCTTTCACCTCGTTTTGGAATCGGCCGAATCGGAGTTTCACAGATCCTTTTATCGCATTCTGCAGTTTTACGGGATTTTCACTCAAATTTGTAAGTTTCCAACCTAGAACGATCCTTAAAGTGAACTATGACTAGTAAGATCATATCAGTTTGTGTCATTAGATGATCAATTAGGTCATTTTCGTCCTCCCTAGGCTTATTCTTGTCCAATTAGGGTTTTTAACCAATCTTGTGCATCCAATAGGTGTGTTTGTGTCATTGGATGATCAATTAGGTCATTTTTGTCCTCCCTAGGCTTATTCTTGTCCAATTAGGGTTTTTAACCAATCTTGTGCATCCAATAAGTTCATTGGTGTCATTGGATGATCAATTAGGTCATTTTCGTCCTCCCTAGGCATGTTCTTGTCCAACTAGGGTTTTTAACCAATCTTGTGCATCCAATAGGTGTGTTTGTGTCATTGGATGATCAATTAGGTAATTTTCGTCCTCCCTAGGCTTATTCCAGTCCAATTAG
>JBBPBR010001391.1:0-15028 GCA_037974775.1 Cicer pinnatifidum | reverse complement strand
GACATACTTAGGAATTTTGTCAAACATGTAGTGTGCAATAATTTTTTTTTTCAATTCCAAACCTAGAGACAAGCTCTGGTACCACATGATATGATCTTACTAGTCATGGTTTACTTTAAGGATCGTTCTAGGTTGGAAACTTACAAATTTGAGTGAAAATCCCGTAAAGCTGCAGAATGCGATAAACGGCGTTGCGAAACTCCGATTCTGCCGATTCCAAAACGAGGTGAAAGATGACGTTCTGAAACGCAAGTTAGGCTTTAGAATCACCGAAAACCAATATATAGAACTCGAGATATGATTGAAGGTTACTGATCATGAAAATTGGAAGAATTGGGGTATTAGGGTTTGATATAAAGGAAACTCAATATTATTATTCAACAAACGAATCAAGAACAAAATGGCGCCACAATCTAGGGATTGATAAGCCAAAAAGAACGCCACAAGGATTAACAACCTTGATAAGTTCAAAGTGAATTCTTTCAAGAACTCTAGAGAGCAAAGCCTCACAAAAATTAATATTCAAAATCTGCCCTTCCATGAGGTTACAAATGCTTATTTATACTAAGTCTATCTCTAAACCTAAACGGGTCATAAGTGACACCATTCTCTAGGGCCCATATGGGTCTTACATCGTATTTCTTTTTTAACATAAACTTAATGTAAGGAAGTAAAGTATCTTCACTTACACATAACAAAAACTAAATCAATAATAAAACTATTACAATTCCAAATCAAAGCAAACTAAGAATTAATACAAACCAAATTAAAATAAATAAAGTTTATGCTAATTTATTAAAATATGAATCATCTTCATGCTCTTGAGATCCTTATCATCATCCAATGACACAAACACACCTATTGGATGCACAAGATTGGTTAAAAACCCTAATTGGACAAGAATAAGCCTAGGGAGGACGAAAATGACCTAATTGATCATCCAATGACACAAACACACCTATTGGATGCACAAGATTGGTTAAAAACCCTAATTGGACAAGAATAAGCATAGAAAGGACGAAAATGACCTAATTGATCATCCAATGACACAAACACACCTATTGGATGCACAAGATTGGTTAAAAACCCTAATTGGACAAGAATATGCCAAGGGAGAACGAAAATGACCTAAATGTTAATCCAATGACACAAATGAACTTATTGGATGCACAAGATTGGTTAAAAACCCTAATTGGTCAAGAATAAGCCTAAGGAGGACGAAAATGACCTAATTGATCATCCAATGACACAAACACACCTATTGGATGCACAAGATTAGTTAAAAACCCTAATTGGATAACAATAAGCCTAGGGAGGATGAAAATGACCAAATTGATCATCCATTGCCACAAACACACCTATTGGATGCACAAGATTGGTTAAAAACCCTAATTGGACAAGAATATGCCTAGGGAGGACGAAAATGACCTAATTGATCATCCAATGACACAAACACACCTATTGGATGCACAAGATTGGTTCAAAACCCTAATTGGACAAGAATATGCCTAGGGAGGACGAAAATAACCTAATTGATCATCCAATGACACAAACACACCTATTGGATGCACAAGATTGGTTCAAAACCCTAATTGGACAAGAATATGCCTAGGGAGGACGAAAATGACCTAAATGTTAATCCAATGACACAACTCAACTTATTGGATGCACAAGATTGGTTAAAAACCCTAATTGGACAAGAATATGCCTAGGGAGGACGAAAATGACCTAAATGTTAATCCAATGACACAAATGAACTTATTGGATGCACAAGATTGGTTAAAAACCCTAATTGGACAAGAATAAGCCTAGGGAGGACGAAAATGACCTAAATGCTAATCCAATGACACAACTGAACTTATTGGATGCACAAGATTGGTTAAAAACCCTAATTGGGCAAGAATAAGCCTAGGGAGGACGAAAATGACCTAATTGATCATCCAATGACACAAACACACCTATTGGATGCACAAGATTGGTTAAAAACCCTAATTGGACAAGAATAGCCTAGGGAGGACGAAAATGACCTAATTGATCATCCAATGACACAAACACACCTATTGGATGCACAAGATTGCTTAAAAACCCTAATTGGACAAGAATATGCCTAGGGAGGACGAAAATGACCTAATTGATCATCCAATGACACAAATACACCTATTGGATGCACAAGATTGGTTAAAAACCCTAATTGGACAAGAATATGCCTAGGGAGGACGAAAATGACCTAAAAATTAATTCAATGAAACAAACAAACTTATTGGATGCACAAGATTGGTTAAAAACCCTAATTGGACAAGAATATGCCTAGGGAGGACGAAAATGACCTAATTGATCATCCAATGACACAAACACACCTATTGGATGCACAAGATTGGTTAAAAACCCTAATTGGACAAGAATAAGCCTAGGGAGGACGAAAATGACCTAATTGATCATCCAATGACACAAACACACCTATTGGATGCACAAGATTGGTTAAAAACCCTAATTGGACCAGAATATGCCTAGGGAGGACGAAAATGACCTAATTGATCATCCAATGACACAAATGAACTTATTGGATGCACAAGATTAGTTAAAAACCCTAATTGGACAAGAATATGCCTAGGGAGGACGAAAATGACCTAATTGATCATCCAATGACACAAAGACACCTATTGGATGCACAAGATTGGTTAAAAACCCTAATTGGACAAGAAAATGCCTAAGGAGGACGAAAATGACCTAAATATTAATTCAATGACACAAACAAACTTATCGGATGCACAAGATTGGTTAAAAACCCTAATTGGACAAGAATAAGCCTAGGGAGGACGAAAATGACCTAATTGATCATCCAATGACACAAACACACCTATTGGATGCACAAGATTGGTTAAAAACCCTAATTGGACAAGAATAAGCCTAGGGAGGACGAAAATGACCTAATTGATCATCCAATGACACAAACACACCTATTGGACGCACAAGATTGGTTAAAAACCCTAATTGGACAAGAATATGTCCAGGGAGGACGAAAATGACCTAATTGATCATCCAATGACACAAATGAACTTATTGGATGCACAAGATTAGTTAAAAACCCTAATTGGACAAGAATAAGCCTAGGGAGGACGAAAATAACCTAATTGATCATCCAATGACACAAACACACCTATTGTATGCACAAGATTGGTTAAAAACCCTAGTTGGACAAGAATATGCCTAGGGAGGACGAAAATGACCTAATTGATCATCCAATGACACAAATGAACTTATTGGATGCACAAGATTAGTTAAAAACCCTAATTGGACAAGAATAAGCCTAGGGAGGACGAAAATGACCTAATTGATCATCCAATGACACAAACACACCTATTGGATGCACAAGATTGGTTAAAAACCCTAATTGGACAAGAATAAGCCTAGGGAGGACGAAAATGACCTAATTGATCATCCAATGACACAAACACACCTATTGGATGAACAAGATTGGTTAAAAACCCAAATTGGACAAGAATAAGCATAGAAAGGACGAAAATGACCTAATTGGTCATCCAATGACACAAACACACCTATTGGATGCACAAGATTGGTTAAAAACTCTAATTGGACAAGAATATGCCTAGGGAGGACGAAAATGACCTAAATGTTAATCCAATGACACAAATGAACTTATTGGATGCACAAGATTGGTTAAAAACCCTAATTGGACAAGAATAAGCCTAGGGAGGACGAAAATGACCTAAATGCTAATCCAATGACACAAACAAACTTATTGGATGCACAAGATTGGTTAAAAACCCTAATTGGGCAAGAATAAGCCTAGGGAGGACGAAAATGACCTAATTGATCATCCAATGACACAAACACACCTATTGGATGCACAAGATTGGTTAAAAACCCTAATTGGACAAGAATAAGCCTAGGGAGGACGAAAATGACCTAATTGATCATCCAATGACACAAACACACCTATTGGATGCACAAGATTGGTTAAAAACCCTTGTTGTACAAGAATATGCCTAGGGAGGACGAAAATGACCTAATTGATCATCCAATGACACAAATGAACTTATTGGATGCACAAGATTTGTTAAAAACCCTAATTGGACAAGAATAAGCCTAGGGAGGACGAAAATGACCTAATTGATCATCCAATGACACAAACACACCTATTGGATGCACAAGATTGGTTAAAAACCCTAATTGGACAAGAATAAGCCTAGGGAGGACGAAAATGACCTAATTGATCATCCAATGACACAAACACACCTATTGGATGCACAAGATTGGTTAAAAACCCTAATTGGACAAGAATAAGCCTAGGGAGGACGAAAATGACCTAATTGATCATCCAATGACACAAACACACCTATTGGATGCACAAGATTGGTTTAAAACCCTAGTTGATCAAGAATATGCCTAGGAAGGACGAAAATGACCTAATTGATCATCCAATGACACAAATGAACTTATTGGATGCACAAGATTGGTTAAAAACCCTAATTGGACAAGAATAAGCCTAGGGAGGACGAAAATGACCTAATTGATCATCCAATGACACAAACACACCTATTGGATGCACAAGATTGGTTAAAAACCCTAATTGGACAAGAATAAGCCTAGGGAGGACGAAAATGACCTAATTGATCATCCAATGACACAAACACACCTATTGGATGCACAAGATTGGTTAAAAACCCTAATTGGACAAGAATAAGCCTAGGGAGGACGAAAATGACCTAATTGATCATCCAATGACACAAACACATCTATTGGAAGCACAAGATTGGTTAGAAACCCTAGTTGGACAAGAATATGCCTAGGGAGGACGAAAATGACCTAATTGATCATCCAATGACACAAATGAACTTATTGGATGCACAAGATTGCTTAAAAACCCTAATTGGACAAAAATAAGCATAGAAAGGACGAAAATGACCTAATTGATCATCCAATGACACAAACACACCTATTGGATGCACAAGATTGGTTAAAAACCCTAATTGGACAAGAATAAGCCTAGGGAGGACGAAAATGACCTAATTGATCATCCAATGACACAAACACACCTATTGGATGCACAAGATTGGTTAAAAACCCTAATTGGACAAGAATAAGCCTAGGGAGGACGAAAATGACCTAATTGATCATCCAATGACACAAACACACCTATTGGATGCACAAGATTGGTTAAAAACCCTAATTGGACAAGAATAAGCCTAGGGAGGACGAAAATGACCTAATTGATCATCCAATGACACAAACACACCTATTGGATGCACAAGATTGGATAACAACCCTAATTGGACAAGAATAAGCCTAGGGAGGACGAAAATGACCTAATTGATCATCCAATGACACAAACACACCTATTGGATGCACAAGATTGGTTAAAAACCCTAATTGGACAAGAATATGCCTAGGGAGGAGGAAAATGACCTAAATATTAATTCAATGACACAAACAAAGTTATTGGATGCACAAGATTGGTTAAAAACCCTAATTGGACAAGAATAAGCATAGGGAGGACGAAAATGACCTAATTGATCATCCAATTACACAAACACACCTATTGGATGCACAAGATTGGTTAAAAACCCTAATTGGACAAGAATATGCCTAGGGAGGATGAAAATGACCTAAATGTTAATCCAATGACACAAATGAACTTATTGGATGCCCAAGATTGGTTAAAAACCCTAATTGGACAAGAATAAGCCTAGGGAGGACGAAAATGACCTAATTGATCATCCAATGACACAAACACACCTATTGGATGCACAAGATTGGTTAAAAACCCTAACTAGACAAGAATATGTCTAGGGAGGATGAAAATGACCTAATTGATCATCCAATGACACAAACACACCTATTGGATGCACAAGATTGGTTAAAAACCCTTATTGGACAAGAATATGACTAGGGAGGACGAAAATGACCTAATTGATCATCCAATGACACAAACACACCTATTGGATGCACAAGATTGGTTAAAAACCCTAATTGGACAAGAATATGCCTAGGGAGGACGAATATGACCTAAATGTTAATCCAATAACACAAATGAACTTATAGGATGCACAGTTTGGTTAAAAACCCTAATTGGACAAGAATAAGCCTAGGGAGAACGAAAATGACCTAATTGACCATCCAATGACACAAACACACCTATTGGATGCACAAGATTGGTTAAAAACCCTAATTGGACAAGAATAAGCCTAGGGAGGACGAAAATGACCTAATTGATCATCCAATGACACAAACACACCTATTGGATGCACAAGATTGGTTAAAAACCCTAATTGGACAAGAATAAGCCTAGGGAGGACGAAAATGACCTAATTGATCATCCATTGCCACAAACACACCTATGGGATGCACAAGATTGGTTAAAAACCCTAATTGGACAAGAATATGCCTTGGGAGGACGAAAATGACCTAATTGGTCATCCAATGACACAAACACACCTATTGGATGCAAAAGATTGGTTAAAAACCCTAATTGGACAAGAATAAGCCTAGGGAGGACGAAAATGACCTAATTGATCATCCAATGACACAAACACACCTATTGGATGCACAAGATTGGTTAAAAACCCTAATTGGACAAGAATAAGCCTAGGGAGGACGAAAATGACCTAATTGATCATCCAATGACACAAACACACCTATTGGATGCACAAGATTGGTTAAAAACCCTAGTTGGACAAGAATATGCCTAGGGAGGACGAAAATGACCTAATTCATCATCCAATGACACAAACGAACTTATTGGATGCACAAGATTGGTTAAAAACCCTAATTGGACAAGAATAAGCCTAGGGAGGACGAAAATGACCTAATTGATCATCCAATGACACAAACACACCTATTGGATGCACAAGATTGGTCAAAACCCCTAATTGGACAAGAATAAGCCTAGGGAGGACGAAAATGACCTAATTGATCATCCAATGACACAAACACACCTATTGGATGCACAAGATTGGTTAAAAACCCTAATTGGACAAGAATAAGCCTAGGGAGGACGAAAATGACCTAATTGATCATCCAATGACACAAACACACCTATTGGATGCACAAGATTGGTTAAAAACCCTAATTGGACTAGAATATGCTTAGGGAGGACGAAAATGACCTAATTGATCATCCAATGACACAAACACACCTATTGGATGCACAAGATTGGTTAAAAACCCTAATTGGACAAGAATATGCCTAGGGAGGACGAATATGACCTAAATGTTAATCCAATGGCACAACTCAACTTATTGGATGCACAAGATTGGTTAAAAACCCTAATTGGACAAGAATAAGCCTAGGGAGGACGAAAATGACCTAAATATTAATTCAATGACACAAACAAACTTATTGGATGCACAAGATTGGTTAAAAACCCTAATTGGACAAAAATAAGCCTAGGGAGGACGAAAATGACCTAATTGATAATCCAATGACACAAACAAACTTATTGGATGCACAAGATTGGTTAAAAACCCTAATTGGACAAGAATAAACCAAGGGAGGACAAAAATGACCTAAATGTTAATCCAATGACACTACTCAACTTATTGGAAGCACAAGATTGGTTAAAAACCCTAATTGGACAAGAATAAGCCTAGGGAGGACGAAAATGACCTAATTGATCATCCAATGACACAAACACACCTATTGGATGCACAAGATTGGTTAAAAACCCTAATTGGACAAGAATAAGCCTAGGGAGGACGAAAATGACCTAATTGATCATCCAATGACACAAACACACCTATTGGATGCACAAGATTGGTTAAAAACCCTAATTGGACAAGAATATGCCTAGGGAGGACGAAAATGACCTAAATGTTAATCCAATGACACAAATGAACTTATTGGATGCACAAGATTGGTTAAAAACCCTAATTGGGCAAGAATATGCCTAGGGAGGATCAAAGTGACCTAATTGATCATCCAATGAGATAAACACACCTATTGGATGCACAAGATTGGTTAAAAACCCTAATTGGACAAGAATATGCCTAGGGAGGACGAAAATGACCTAAATGTGAATCCAATGACACAAATGAACTTATTGGATGCACAAGATTGGTTAAAAACCTAATTCGACAAGAATAAGCCTAGGGAGAATCAAAAGGACCTAAATGTTAAGCCAATGACATAACTCAACTTATTGGATGCACAAGATTGGTTAAAAACCCTAATTGGACAAGAATAAGCCTAAGGAGGACGAAAATGACCTAATTGATCATCCAATGACACAAACACACCTATTGGATGCACAAGATTGGTTAAAAACCCTAGTTGGACAAGAATAAGCATATGAATGACGAAAATGACCTAATTGATCATCCAATGACACAAACACACCTATTGGATGCACAAGATTGGTTAAAAACCCTAATTGGACAAGAATATGCCTAGGTAGGACGAAAATGACCTAAATTGATCATCTAATGACACAAACACACCTATTGGATGCACAAGATTGGTTAAAAACCCTAATTGGACAAGAATATGCCTAGGGAGGACGAAAATGACCTAAATGTTAATCCAATGACACAAATGAACTTATTGGATGCACAAGATTGGTTAAAAACCCTAATTGGTCTAGAATAAGCTTCAAGAGGACGAAAATGACGTAATTGATCATCCAATGACCCAAACACACCTATTGGATGCACAAGATTGGTTAAAAACCCTAATTGGACAAGAATAAGCCTAGGGAGGACGAAAATGACCTAATTGATCATCCAATGACACAAACACACCTATAGGATGCACAAGATTGGTTAAAAACCCTAGTTGGACAAGAATATGCCTAGGGAGGACGAAAATGACCTAAATATTAATTCAATGACACAAACAAAGTTATTGGATGCACAAGATTGGTTAAAAACCCTAATTGGACAAGAATAAGCCTAGGGAGGACGAAAATGACCTAATTGATCATCCAATGACACAAACACACCTATTAGATGCACAAGATTGGTTTAAAACCCTAATTGGACAAGAATATGCATAGGGAGGACGAATATGACCTAGATGTTAATCCAATGACACAAATGACCTTATTGGATGCATAAGATTGGTTAAAAACCCTAATTGGACAAGAACAAGCCTAGGGAGAACGAAAATGACCTAAATGTTAATCCAATGACACAACTGAACTTATTGGATGCACAAGATTGGTTAAAAACCCTAACTGGACAAGTATAAGCCTAGGGAGGACGAAAATAACTTAATTGATCATCCAATGACACAAACACACCTATTGGATGCACAAGATTGGTTAAAAACCCTAATTGGACAAGAATATGCCTAGGGAGGACGAAAATGACCTAAATGTTAATCCAATGACACAAATGAACTTATTGGATGCACAAGATTGGTTAAAAACCCTAATTGGACAAGAATAAGCCTAGGGAGGACGAAAATGACCTAAATGCTAATCCAATGACGCAACTCAACTTATTGGATGCACAAGATTGGTTAAAAACCCTAATTGGTCAAGAATAAGCCTAGGGAGGACGAAAATGACCTAATTGATCATCCAATGACACAAACACACCTATTGGATGCACAAGATTGGTTAAAAACCCTAATTGGACAAGAATATGCCTTGGGAGGACGAAAATGACCTGAATATTAATTCAATGACACAAACAAACTTATTGGATTCACAAGATTGGTTAAAAACCGTAATTGGACAAGAATAAGCCTAGGGAGGACGAAAATGACCTAATTGATCATCCAATGACACAAACACACCTATTGGATGCACAAGATTGGTTAAAAACCCTAATTGGACAAGAATAAGCCTAGGGAGGACGAAAATGACCTAATTGATCATCCAATGACACAAACACACCTATTGGATGCACAAGATTGGTTAAAAACCCTAATTGGACAAGAATATGCCTAGGGAGGACGAAAATGACCTAATTGATCATCCAATGACACAAACACACCTATTGGATGCAGAAGATTGGTTAAAAACCCTAATTGGACAATAATATGCGTAGGGAGGACGAAAATGACCTAAATATTAATTCAATGACACAAACAAACTTATTGGATTCACAAGATTGGTTAAAAACCCTAATTGGGCAAGAATAGGCCTAGGGAGGACGAAAATGACCTAATTGATCATCCAATGACACAAACACACCTATTGGATGCACAAGATTGGTTAAAAACCCTAATTGGACAAGAATAAGCCTAGGGAGGACGAAAATGACCTAATTGATCATCCAATGACACAAACACACCTATTGGATGCACAAGATTGGTTAAAAACCCTAATTGGACAAGAATATGCCTAGGGAGGACGAAAATGACCTAATTGATCATCCAACGACACAAAAACACCTATTGGATGCACAAGATTGGTTAAAAACCCTAATTGGACAAGAATAAGCCTAGGGAGGACGAAAATGACCTAATTGATCATCCAATGACACAAACACACCTATTGGATGCACAAGATTGGTTAAAAACCCTAATTGGACAAGAATATGCCTAGGGAGGAATAAAATGAACTAATTGGTCATCCAATGACACAAATGACCTTATTGGATGCACAAGATTGGTTAAAAACCCTAATTGGACAAGAATATGCCTAGGGAGGATGAAAATGACCTAATTGATCATCCAATGACACAAACACACCTATTGGATGCACAAGATTGGTTAAAAACCCTAATTGGACCAGAATATGCCTAGGGAGGACAAAAATGACCTAAATATTAATTCAATGACATAAACAAACTTATTGGTGCACAAGATTGGTTAAAAACCCTAATTGGACAAGAATAAGCCTAAGGAGGACGAAAATGACCTAATTGATTATCCAATGACACAAACACACCTATTGGATGCACAAGATTGGTTAAAAACCCTAATTGGACAAGAATAAGCCTAGGGAGGACGAAAATGACCTAATTGATCATCCAAAGACACAAACACACCTATTGGATGCATAAGATTGGTTAAAAACCCTAGTTGGACAAGAATATGCCTAGGGAGGACGAAAATGACCTAATTGATCATCCAATGACACAAACACACCTATTGGATGCACAAGATTGGTTAAAAACCCTAATTGGACAAGAATAAGCCTAGGGAGGACGAAAATGACCTAAATAAGAATCCAATGACACAACTCAACTTATTGGATGCACAAGATTGGTTAAAAACCCTAATTGGACAAGAATATGCCTAGGGAGGACGAAAATGACCTAAATATTAATTCAATGACACAAATGAACTTATTGGATGCACAAGATTGGTTAAAAACCCTAATTGGACAAGAATAAGCATAGGGAGGACGAAAATGACCTAATTGATCATCCAATGACACAAACACACCTATTGGATGCACAAGATTGGTTAAAAACCCTAATTGGACCAGAATATGCCTAGGGAGGACGAAAATGACCTAATTGATCATCCAATGACACAAACACACCTATTGGATGCACAAGATTGATTAAAACCCTAATTGGACAAGAATATGCCTAGGGAGAACGAAAATGACCTAAATTGATTATCCAATGACACAAACACACCTATTGGATGCACAAGATTGGTTAAAAACCCTAATTGGACAAGAATATGCCTAGGGAGAACGAAAATGACCTAAATGTTAATCCAATGACACAAATGAACTTATTGGATGCACAAGATTGGTTAAAAACCCTAATTGGACAAGAATTAGCCTAGGGAGGACGAAAATGACCTAAATGCTAATCCAATGACACAACTCAACTTATTGTATGCACAAGATTGGTTAAAAACCCTAATTGGTCAAGAATAAGCCTAGGGAGGACGAAAATGACCTAATTGATCATCCAATGACACAAACACACCTATTGGATGCACAAGATTGGTTAAAAACCCTAATTGGACAAGAATAAGCCTAGGGAGGACGAAAATGACCTAATTGATCATCCAATGACACAAACACACCTATTGGATGCACAAGATTGGTTAAAAACCCTAATTGGACAAGAATAAGCCTAGGGAGGACGAAAATGACCTAATTGATCATCCAATGACACAAACACACCTATTGGATGCACAAGATTGGTTAAAAACCATTGTTGGACAAGAATATGGCTAGGGAGGATGAAAATGACCTAATTGATCATCCAATGACACAAATGAACTTATTGGATGCACAAGATTGGTTAAAAACCCTAGTTGGACAAGAATATGCCTAGGGAGGACGAAAATGACCTAATTGATCATCCAATGACACAAACACACCTATTGGATGCACAAGATTGGTTAAAAACCCTAATTGGACAAGAATAAGCCTAGGGAGGACGAAAATGACCTAATTGATAATCCAAAGACACAAACACATCTATTGGATGCACAAGATTGGTTAAAAACCCTTGTTGGACAAGAATATACCTAGGGAGGACGAAAATGACCTACTTGATCATCCAATGACACAAATGAACTTATTGGATGCACAAGATTGGTTAAAAACCCTAATTGGACAAGAATAAGCCTAGGGAGGACGAAAATGACCTAATTGATCATCCAATGACACAAACACACCTATTGGATGCACAAGATTGGTTAAAAACCCTAGTTGGACAAGAATATGCATAGGGAGGACCAAAATGACCTAATTGATCATCCAATAACACAAATGAACTTATTGGATGCACAAGATTGGCTAGAAACCCTAATTGGACAAGAATAAGCCTAGGGAGGACGAAAATGACCTAATTGATCATCCAATGACACAAACACACCTATTGGATGCACAAGATTGGTTAAAAACCCTAATTGGACAAGAATATGCCTAGGGAGGACGAAAATGACCTAACTGATCATCAATTGACACAAACACACCTATTGGATGCACAAGATTGGTTAAAAACCCTAATTGGACAAGAATAAGCCTTGGGAGGACGAAAATGACCTAATTGAACATCCAATGACACAAACTCACCTATTGGATGCACAAGATTGGTTAAAAACCCTAATTGGACCAGAATATGCCTAGGGAGGACGAAAATGACCTAAATATTAATTCAATGACATAAACAAACTTATTGGTGCACAAGATTGGTTAAAAACCCTAATTGGAAAAGAATAAGCCTAAATAGGACGAAAATGACCTAATTGATTATCCAATGACACAAACACACCTATTGGATGCACAAGATTGGTTAAAAACCCTAATTGGACAAGAATAAGCCTAGGGAGGACGAAAATGACCTAATTGATCATCCAATGACACAAACACACCTATTGGATGCACAAGATTGGTTAAAAACCCTAATTGGACAAGAATAAGCCTAGGGAGGACGAAAATGACCTAATTGATAATCCGAAGACACAAACACATCTATTGGATGCACAAGATTGGTTAAAAACCCTAGTTGGACAAGAATATACCTAGGGAGGACGAAAATGACCTAATTGATCATCCAATGACACAAATGAACTTATTGGATGCACAAGATTGGTTAAAAACCCTAATTGGACAAGAATAAGCCTAGGGAGGATGAAAATGACCTAATTGATCATCCAATGACACAAATGAACTTATTGGATGCACAAGATTGGTTAAAAACCCTAGTTGTACAAGAATATGCCTAGGGAGGACAAAAATGACCTAATTGATCATCCAATGACACAAATGAACTTATTGGATGCCTAAGATTAGTTAAAAACCCTAGTTGTACAAGAATATGCCTAGGGAGGACGAAAATGACCTAATTGATCATCCAATGACACAAATGAACTTATTGGATGCACAAGATTAGTTAAAAACCCTAATTGGACAAGAATAAGCCTAGGGAGGACGAAAATGACCTAATTGATCATCCAATGACACAAACGCACCTATTGGATGCACAAGATTGGTTAAAAACCCTAATTGGACAAGAATAAGCCTACGTAGGACGAAAATGACCTAATTGATCATCCAATGACACAAACACACCTATTGGATGCACAAGATTGGTTAAAAACCCTAATTGTACAAGAATAAGCCTAGGGAGGACGAAAATGACCTAATTGATCATCCAATGACACAAACACACCTATTGGATGCACAAGATTGGTTAAAAACCCTAGTTGGACAAGAATATGCCTAGGGAGGACGAAAATGACCTAATTGATCATCCAATGACACAAATGAACTTATTGGATGCACAAGATTGGTTAAAAACCCTAGTTGTACAAGAATATACATAGGGAGGACGAAAATGACCTAATTGATCATCTAATGACACAAATGAACTTATTGGATGTACAAGATTTGTTAAAAACCCTAATTGGACAAGAATAAGCCTAGGGAGGACGAAAATGACCTAATTGATCATCCAATGACACAAACACACCTATTGGATGCACAAGATTGGTTAAAAACCCTAATTGGACAAGAATAAGCCTAGGGAGGACGAAAATGACCTAATTGATCATCCAATGACACAAACACACCTATTGGATGCACAAGATTGGTTAAAAACCCTAATTGGACAAGAATAAGCCTAGGGAGGACGAAAATGACCTAATTGATCCTCCAATGACACAAACACACCTATTGGATGTACAAGATTGGTTAAAAACCCTAGTTGGACAAGAATATGCCTAGGGACGACGAAAATGACCTAATTGATCATCCAATGACACAAATGAACTTATTGGATGCACAAGATTAGTTAAAAACCCTAATTGGACAAGAATAAGCCTAGGGAGGACGAAAATGACCTAATTGATCATCCAATGACACAAACACACCTATTGGATGCTCAAGATTGGTTAAAAACCCTAATTGGACAAGAATAAGCCTAGGGAGGACGAAAATGACCTAATTGATCATCCAATGACACAATAACACCTATTGGATGCACAAGATTGGTTAAAAACCCTAATTTGACAAGAATAAGCCTAGGAAGGACGAAAATGACCTAATTGGTCATCCAATGACACAAACACACCTATTGGATGCACAAGATTGGTTAAAAACCCTAATTGGACAAGAATAAGCCTAGGGAGGACGAAAATGACCTAA
>JBBPBR010001390.1:0-40355 GCA_037974775.1 Cicer pinnatifidum | reverse complement strand
TTAGGTCATTTTCGTCCTCCCTAGGCATATTCTTGTCCAATTAGGGTTTTTAACCAATCTTGTGCATCCAATAGGTGTGTTTGTGTCATTGGATGATCAATTAGGTCATTTTCGTCCTTTCTATGCTTATTCTTGTCCAATTAGGGTTTTTAACCAATCTTGTGCATCCAATAAGTTCATTTGTGTCATTGGCTGATCAATTAGGTCATTTTCGTCCTCCCTAGGCATATTCTTGTCCAACTAGGGTTTTTAACCAATCTTGTGCATCCAATAGGTGTGTTTGTGTCATTGGATGATCAATTAGGTCATTTTCCTCCTTTCTATGCTTATTCTTGTCCAATTAGGGTTTTTAACCAATCTTGTGCATCCAATAAGTTCATTTGTGTCATTGGATTAACATTTAGGTCATTTTCGTCCTCCCTAGGCATATTCTTGTCCAATTAGGGTTTTTAACCAATCTTGTGCATCCAATAGGTGTGTTTGTGTCATTGGATGATCAATTAGGTCATTTTCGTCCTTTCTATGCTTATTCTTGTCCAATTAGGGTTTTTAACCAATCTTGTGCATCCAATAAGTTCATTTGTGTCATTGGCTGATCAATTAGGTCATTTTCGTCCTCCCTAGGCATATTCTTGTCCAACTAGGGTTTTTAACCAATCTTGTGCATCCAATAGGTGTGTTTGTGTCATTGGATGATCAATTAGGTCATTTTCGTCCTTTCTATGCTTATTCTTGTCCAATTAGGGTTTTTAACCAATCTTGTGCATCCAATAAGTTCATTTGTGTCATTGGATTAACATTTAGGTCATTTTCGTCCTCCCTAGGCATATTCTTGTCCAATTAGGGTTTTTAACCAATCTTGTGCATCCAATAGGTGTGTTTGTGTCATTGGATGATCAATTAGGTCATTTTCGTCCTCCCTAGGCTTATTCTTGTCCAATTAGGGTTTTTAACCAATCTTGTGCATCCAATAGGTGTGTTTGTGTCATTGGATGATCAATTAGGTCATTTTCGTCCTCCCTAGGCTTATTCTTGTCCAATTAGGGTTTTTAACCAATCTTGTGCTTCCAATAAGTTGAGTAGTGTCATTGGATTAACATTTAGGTCATTTTTGTCCTCCCTTGGTTTATTCTTGTCCAATTAGGGTTTTTAACCAATCTTGTGCATCCAATAAGTTTGTTTGTGTCATTGGATTATCAATTAGGTCATTTTCGTCCTCCCTAGGCTTATTTTTGTCCAATTAGGGTTTTTAACCAATCTTGTGCATCCAATAAGTTTGTTTGTGTCATTGAATTAATATTTAGGTCATTTTCGTCCTCCCTAGGCATCATCTTGTCCAATTAGGATTTTTAACCAATCTTTTGCATCCAATAGGTGTATTTGTGTCATTGGATGATCAATTAGGTCATTTTCGTCCTCCCTAGGTTTATTCTTGTCCAATTAGGGTTTTTAATTAATCTTGTGCATCCAAAAACTTTGTTTGTGTCATTAAATTAATATTTAGGTCATTTTCGTCCTCCCTAGGCATATTCTTGTCCAATTAGGGTTTTTAACCAATCTTGTGCATCCAATAGGTGTGTTTGTGTCATTGGATGATCAATTAGGTCATTTTCGTCCTCCCTAGGCTTATTCTTGTCCAATTAGGGTTTTTAACCAATCTTGTGCATCCAATAGGTGTGTTTGTGTCATTGGATGATCAATTAGGTCATTTTCGTCCTCCCTAGGCTTATTCTTGTCCAATTAGGGTTTTTAACCAATCTTGTGCATCCAATAGGTGTGTTTGTGTCATTGGATGATCAATTAGGTCATTTTCATCCTCCCTAGGCTTATCCTTGTCCAATTAGGGTTTTTAACCAATGTTGTGCATCCAATAAGTTCGTTTGTGTCATTGAATTAACATTTAGGTCATTTTTGTCCTCCCTAGGTATATTCTTGTCCAATTAGGGTTTTTAACCAATCTTGTGCATCCAATAGGTGTGTTTGTGTCATTGGATGATCAATTAGGTCATTTTCGTCCTCCCTAGGCTTATTCTTGTCCAATTAGTGTTTTTAACCAATATTGTGCATCCAATAACTTTGTTTGTGTCATTGAATTAATATTTAGGTCATTTTCGTCCTCCCTAGGCATATTCTTGTCCAATTAGGGTTTTTAACCAATCTTGTGCATCCAATAGGTGTGTTTGTGTCATTGGATGATCAATTAGGTCATTTTCGTCCTCCCTAGGCTTATTCTTTACCAATTAGGGTTTTTAACCAATCTTGTGCATCCAATAAGTTTGTTTGTGTCATTGAATTAATATTTAGGTCATTTTCGTCCTCACTAGGCATATTCTTGTCCAATTAGGGTTTTTAGCCAATCTTGTCCCTCCAATAGGTGTGTTTGTGTCATTGGATGATCAATTAGGTCATTTTCGTCCTCCCTAGGCTTATTCTTGTCAAATTAGGGTTTTTAATCAATCTTGTGCATCCAATAAGTTCATTTGTGTCATTGGATTAACATTTAGGTCATTTTCGTCCTCCCTAGGCATATTCTTGTCCAATTAGGGTTTTTAACCAATCTTGTGCTTCCAATAGGTGTGTTTGTGTCATTGGATGATCAATTAGGTCATTTTCGTCCTCCCTACGCTTATTCTTGTCCAATTAGGGTTTTTAACCAATCTTGTGCATTCAATAAGTTTGTTTATGTCATTGAATTAATATTTAGGTCATTTTCGTCCTCCATAGGCATATTCTGGTCCAATTAGGGTTTTTAACCAATCTTGTGCATCCAATAGGTGTGTTTGTGTCATTGGATGATCAATTAGGTCATTTTCGTCCTCCCTAGTCTTATTCTTGTCCAATTAGGGTTTTTAATCAATCTTGTGCATCCAATAAGTTCATTTGTGTCATTGGATTAACATTTAGGTCATTTTCGTCCTCCCTAGGCATATTCTTGTCCAATTAGGGTTTTTAACCAATCTTGTGCTTCCAATAGGTGTGTTTGTGTCATTGGATGATCAATTAGGTCATTTTCGTCCTCCCTAGGCTTATTCTTGTGCAATTAGGGTTTTTAACCAATCTTGTGCATCCAATAAGTTCATTTGTGTCATTGGATGATCAATTAGGTCATTTTCGTCCTCCCTAGGTATATTCTTGTCCAACTAGGGTTTTTAACCAATCTTGTGCATCCAATAGATGTGTTTGTGTCTTTGGATGATCAATTAGGTCATTTTCGTCCTCCTTAGGCTTATTCCTGTCCAATTAGGGTTTTTAACCAATCTTGTGCATCCAATAGGTGTGTTTGTGTCATTGGATGATCAATTAGGTCATTTTCGTCCTCCATAGGCTTATTCTTGTCCAATTAGGGTTTTTAACCAATCTTGTGCATCCAATAAGTTTGTTTATGTCATTGAATTATTATTTAGGTCATTTTCGTCCTCCCTAGGCATATTCTGGTCCAATTAGGGTTTTTAACCAATCTTGTGCATCCAATAGGTGTGTTTGTGTCATTGGATGATCAATTAGGTCATTTTCGTCCTCCCTAGGTATATTCTTGTCCAACTAGGGTTTTTAACCAATCTTGTGCATCCAATAGATGTGTTTGTGTCTTTGGATGTTCAATTAGGTCATTTTCGTCCTCCCTAGGCTTATTCTTGTCCAATTAGGGTTTTTAACCAATCTTGTGCATCCAATAGGTGTGTTTGTGTCATTGGATGATCAATTAGGTCATTTTCGTCCTCCCTAGGCTTATTCTTGTCCAATTAGGGTTTTTAACCAATCTTGTGCATCCAATAGGTGTGTTTGTGTCATTGGATGATCAATTAGGTCATTTTCGTCCTCCCTAGGCTTATTCTTGTCCAATTAGGGTTTTTAACAAATCTTGTACATCCAATAAGTTCATTTGTGTCATTAGATGATCAATTAGGTCATTTTCGTCCTCCCTATGTATATTCTTGTACAACTAGGGTTTTTAACCAATCTTGTGCATCCAATAAGTTCATTTGTGTCATTGGATGATCAATTAGGTCATTTTCGTCCTCCCTAGGCATATTCTTGTCCAACTAGGGTTTTTAACCAATCTTGTGCATCCAATAGGTGTGTTTGTGTCATTGGATGATCAATTAGGTCATTTTCGTCCTCCCTAGGCTTATTCTTGTACAATTAGGGTTTTTAACCAATCTTGTGCATCCAATAGGTGTGTTTGTGTCATTGGATGATCAATTAGGTCATTTTCGTCCTACGTAGGCTTATTCTTGTCCAATTAGGGTTTTTAACCAATCTTGTGCATCCAATAGGTGCGTTTGTGTCATTGGATGATCAATTAGGTCATTTTCGTCCTCCCTAGGCTTATTCTTGTCCAATTAGGGTTTTTAACTAATCTTGTGCATCCAATAAGTTCATTTGTGTCATTGGATGATCAATTAGGTCATTTTCGTCCTCCCTAGGCATATTCTTGTACAACTAGGGTTTTTAACTAATCTTAGGCATCCAATAAGTTCATTTGTGTCATTGGATGATCAATTAGGTCATTTTTGTCCTCCCTAGGCATATTCTTGTACAACTAGGGTTTTTAACCAATCTTGTGCATCCAATAAGTTCATTTGTGTCATTGGATGATCAATTAGGTCATTTTCATCCTCCCTAGGCTTATTCTTGTCCAATTAGGGTTTTTAACCAATCTTGTGCATCCAATAAGTTCATTTGTGTCATTGGATGATCAATTAGGTCATTTTCGTCCTCCCTAGGTATATTCTTGTCCAACTAGGGTTTTTAACCAATCTTGTGCATCCAATAGATGTGTTTGTGTCTTCGGATTATCAATTAGGTCATTTTCGTCCTCCCTAGGCTTATTCTTGTCCAATTAGGGTTTTTAACCAATCTTGTGCATCCAATAGGTGTGTTTGTGTCATTGGATGATCAATTAGGTCATTTTCGTCCTCCCTAGGCTTATTCTTGTCCAATTAGGGTTTTTAACCAATCTTGTGCATCCAATAGGTGTGTTTGTTTCGTTGGATGATCAATTAGGTCATTTTCGTCCTCCCTAGGCTTATTCTTGTCCAATTAGGGTTTTTAACCAATCTTGTGCATCCAATAGGTGTGTTTGTGTCATTGGATGATCAATTAGGTCATTTTCGTCCTCCCTAGGCTTATTCTTGTCCAATTAGGGTTTTTAACCAATCTTGTGCATCCAATAACTTTGTTTGTGTCATTGAATTAATATTTTGGTCATTTTCGTCCTCCCTAGGCATGTTCTTGTCCAACTAGGGTTTTTAACCAATCTTGTGCATCCAATTGGTGTGTTTGTGTCATTGGATGATCAATTAGGTCATTTTCGTCCTCCCTAGGCTTATTCTTGTCCAATTAGGGTTTTTAACCAATCTTGTGCATCCAATAGGTGTGTTTGTGTCATTGGATGATCAATTAGGTCATTTTCGTCCTCCCTAGGCTTATTCTTGTCCAATTAGGGTTTTTAACCAATCTTGTGCATCCAATAGGTGTGTTTGTGTCATTGGATGATCAATTAGTTCATTTTTGTCCTCCCTAGGCTTATTCTTGTCCAATTAGGGTTTCTAACCAATCTTGTGCATCCAATAGGTGTGTTTGTGTCATTGGATGATCAATTAGGTCATTTTCGTCCTCCCTAGGCTTATTCTTGTCCAATTAGGGTTTTTAACCAATCTTGTGCATCCAATAGGTGTGTTTGTGTCATTGGATGATCAATTAGGTCATTTTCGTCCTCCCTAGGCTAATTCTTGTCCAATTAGGATTTTTAATCAATCTTGTGCATCCAATAGGTCTGTTTGTGTCATTGGATGATCAATTAGGTCATTTTCATCCTCCCTAGGCTTATTCTTGTCCAATTAGGGTTTTAATCAATCTTGTGCATCCAATAGGTGTGTTTGTGGCAATGGATGATCAATTAGGTCATTTTCGTCCTCCCTAGGCTTATTCTTGTCCAATTAGGGTTTTTAACCAATCTTGTGCATCCAATAGGTGTGTTTGTGTCATTGGATGATCAATTAGGTCATTTTCGCCCTCTCTAGGCTTATTCTTGTCCAATTAGGGTTTTTAACCAATCTTGTGCATCCAATAAGTTCATTTGTGTCATTGGATGATCAAGTAGGTCATTTTCGTCCTCCCTAGGCATATTCTTGTCCAACTAGGGTTTTAAACCAATCTTGTGCATCCAATAGGTGTGTTTGTGTCATTTGATGATCAATTAGGTCATTTTCGTCCTCCCTAGGCTTATTCTTGTCCAATTAGGGTTTTTGACCAATCTTGTGCATCCAATAGGTGTGTTTGTGTCATTGGATGATCAATTAGGTCATTTTCATCCTCCCTAGGCTTATTCTTGTCCAATTAGGGTTTTTATCCAATCTTGTGCATCCAATAACTTTGTTTGTGTCATTGAATTAATATTTAGGTCATTTTCGTCCTCCCTAGGCATATTCTTGTCCAATTAGGGTTTTTAACCAATCTTGTGCATCCAATAGGTGTGTTTGTGACATCGGATGATCAATTAGGTCATTTTCGCCCTCCCTAGGCTTATTCTTGTCCAATTAGGGTTTTTAACCAATCTTGTGCATCCAATAAGTTCATTTGTGTCATTGGATTAACAGTTAGGTCATTTTCGTCCTCCCTAGGCATATTCTTGTCCAATTAGGGTTTTTAACCAATCTTGTGCTTCCAATAAGTTCATTTGTGTCATTGGATTAACATTTAGGTCATCTTCGTCCTCCCTAGGCATATTATTGTCCAATTAGGGTTTTTAACCAATCTTGTGCTTCCAATAGGTGTGTTTGTGTCATTGGATGATCAATTAGGTCATTTTAGTCCTCCCTAGGCTTATTCTTGTCCAATTAGGGTTTTTAACCAATCTTGTGCATCCAATAACTTTGTTTGTGTCATTGAATTAATATTTAGGTCATTTTCGTCCTCCCTAGGCATATTCTTGTCCAACTAGGGTTTTTAACCAATCTTGTGCATCCAATAGGTGTGTTTGTGTCATTGGATGATCAATTAGGTCATTTTCGTCCTCCCTAGGCTTATTCTTCTCCAATTAGGGTTTTTAACCAATTTTGTGCATCCAATAAGTTCATTTGTGTCATTGGATTAACATTTAGGTCATCTTCATCCTCCCTAGGCATATTATTGTCCAATTAGGGTTTTTAACCAATCTTGTGCTTCCAATAGGTGTGTTTGTGTCATTGGATGATCAATTAGGTCATTTTCGTCCTCCCTAGGCTTATTCTTGTCCAATTAGGGTTTTTAACCAATCTTGTGCATCCAATAACTTTGTTTGTGTCATTGAATTAATATTTAGGTCATTTTCGTCCTCCCTAGGCATATTCTTGTCCAACTAGGGTTTTTTACCAATCTTGTGCATCTAATAGGTGTTTTTGTGTCATTGGATGATCAATTAGGTCATTTTCGTCCTCCCTAGGCTTATTCTTGTCCAATTAGGGTTTTTAACCAATCTTGTGCATCCAATAGGTGTGTTTGTGTCATTGGATGATCAATTTAGGTCATTTTAGTTCTCCCTAGGCATATTCTTGTCCAATTAGGGTTTTTAACCATTCTTGTGCATCCAATAGGTGTGTTTGTGTCATTGGATGATCAATTAGGTCATTTTCGTCCTCCCTAGGCTTATTCTTGTCCAATTAGGGTTTTTAACCAATCTTGTGCATCCAATAGGTGTGTTTGTGTCATTGGATGATCAATTAGGTCATTTTCGTCCATCCTAGGCATATTCTTGTCCAATTAGGGTTTTTAACCAGTCTTGTGCATCCAATAGATGTGTTTATGTCATAGAATGATCAATTAGGTCATTTTCGTCCTCCCAAGGCTTATTCTTGTCCAATTAGGGTTTTTAACCAATCTTGTGCATCCAATAAGTTCATTTGTGTCAATGGATTAACATTTAGGTCATTTTCGTCCTCCCTAGGCATATTCTTGTCCAATTAGGGTTTTTAACCAATCTTGTGCATCCAATATGTGTGTTTGTGTCATTGGATGATCAATTAGGTCATTTTCGTCCTCCCAAGGCTTATTCTTGTCCAATTAGGGTTTTTAACCAATCTTGTGCATCCAATAAGTTCATTTGTGTCATTGGATTAACAGTTAGGTCATTTTCGTCCTCCCTAGGCATATTCTTGTCCAATTAGGGTTTTTAACCAATCTTGTGCTTCCAATAGGTGTGTTTGTGTCATTGGATGATCAATTAGGTCATTTTCGTCCTCCCTAGGCTTATTCTTGTCCAATTAGGGTTTTTAACCAATCTTGTGCATCCAATAACTTTGTATGTGTCATTGAATTAATATTTAGGTCATTTTCCTCCTCCCTAGGCATATTCTTGTCCAATTAGGGTTTTTAAACAATTTTGTGCATCCAATAGGTGTGTTTGTGTCATTGGATGATCAATTAGGTCATTTTCGTCCTCCCTAGGCTTATTCTTGTCCAATTAGGGTTTTTAATCAATCTTGTGCATCCAATAAGTTCATTTGTGTCATTGGATTAACATTTAGGTCATTTTCGTCCTCCCTAGGCATATTCTTGTCCAATTAGGGTTTTTAACCAATCTTGTGCTTCCAATAGGTGTGTTTGTGTCATTGGATGATCAATTAGGTCATTTTCGTCATCCCTACGCTTATTCTTGTCCAATTAGGGTTTTTAACCAATCTTGTGCATCCAATAAGTTAATTTGTGTCATTGGATTAACATTTAGGTCATTTTCGTCCTCCCTAGGCATATTCTTGTCCAATTAGGGTTTTTAACCAATCTTGTGCTTCCAATAGGTGTGTTTGTGTCATTGGATGATCAATTAGGTCATTTTCGTCCTCCCTAGGCTTATTCTTGTCCAATTAGGGTTTTTAACCAATCTTGGGCATCCAATAACTTTGTTTGTGTCATTGAATTAATATTTAGGTCATTTTCGTCCTCCCTAGGCATATTCTTGTCCAATTAGGGTTTTTAACCAATCTTGTGCATCCAATAGGTGTGTTTGTGTCATTGGATGATCAATTAGGTCATTTTCGTCCTCCCTAGGCTTATTCTTGTCCAATTAGGGTTTTTAACAAATCTTGTGCATCCAATAAGTTCATTTGTGTCATTGGATGATCAGTTAGGTCATTTTCGTCCTCCCTAGGCATATTCTTGTCCAATTAGGGTTTTTAACCAATCTTGTGCTTCCAATAGGTGTGTTTGTGTCATTGGATGATCAATTAGGTCATTTTCGTCCTCCCTAGGCTTATTCTTGTCCAATTAGGATTTTTAACCAATCGTGTGCATCCAACAAGTTTGTTTATGTCATTGAATTAATATTTAGGTCATTTTCGTTCTCCCTAGGCATATTCTTGTCCAATTTGGGTTTTTAACCAATCTTGTGCATCCAATAGGTGTGTTTGTGTCATTGGATGATCAATTAGGTCATTTTCGTCCTCCCTAGGCTTATTCTTGTCCAATTAGGGTTTTTAACCAATCTTGTGCATCCAATAGGTGTGTTTGTGTCATTGGATGATCAATTAGGTCATTTTCGTCCTCCCTAGGCTTATTCTTGCCCAATTAGGGTTTTTAACCAATCTTGTGCATCAAATAAGTTGAGTTGTGTCATTGGATTAGCATTTAGGTCATTATCGTCCTCCCTAGGCTTATTCTTGTCCAATTAGGGTTTTTAACCAATCTTGTGCATCCAATAAGTTCATTTGTGTCATTGGATTAACATTTAGGTCATTTTCGTCCTCCCTAGGCATATTCTTGTCCAAATAGGGATTTTAACCAATCTTGTGCTTCCAATAGGTGTGTTTGTGTCATTGGATGATCAATTAGGTCATTTTCGTCCTCCCTAGGCTTATTCTTGTCCTATTAGGGTTTTTAACCAATCTTGTGCATCCAATAAGTTCATTTGTGTCATTGGATGATCAATTAGGTCATTTTCGTCCTCCCTAGGCATATTCTTGTCCAACTAGGGTTTTAAACCAATCTTGTGCATCTAATAGGTGTGTTTTTGTCATTGGATGATCAATTAGGTCATTTTCGTCCTCCCTAGGCTTATTGTTGTCCAATTAGGGTTTTTAACAAATCTTGTGCATCCAATAGGTGTATTTGTGTCATTGGATGATCAATTAGGTCATTTTCGTCCTCCGTAGGCTTATTCTTGTCCAATTAGGGTTTTTAACCAATCTTGTACATCCAATAACTTTGTTTGTGTCATTGAATTAATATTTAGGTCATTTCCGTCCTCCCTAGACATATTCTTGTCCAATTAGGGTTTTTAACCAATCTTGTGCATCCAATAGGTGTGTTTGTGTCATTGGATGATCAATTAGGTCATTTTCGTCCTCCCTAGGCTTATTCTTGTGCAATTAGTGTTTTTAACCAATCTTGTGCATCCAATAACTTTGTTTGTGTCATTGAATTAATATTTAGGTCATTTTCGTCCTCCCTAGGCATATTCTTGTCCAACTAGGGTTTTTAACCAATCTTGTGCATCCAATAGGTGTTTTTGTGTCATTGGATGATCAATTAGGTCATTTTCGTCCTCCCTAGGCATATTCTTGTCCAATTAGGGTTTTTAACCAATCTTGTGCATCCAATAGGTGTGTTTGTGACATTGGATGATCAATTAGGTCATTTTCGTCCTCCCTAGGCTAATTCTTGTCCACTTATGGTTTTTAAGCAATCTTGTGCATCCAATAAGTTCATTTGTGTCATTGGATGATCAATTAGGCCATTTTCGTCCTCCCTAGGCCTATTCTTGTCCAATTAGGGTTTCTAACCAATCTTGTGCATCCAATAGGTGTGTTTGTGCCATTGGATGACCAATTAGGTCATTTTCGTCCTCCCTAGGCATATTCTTGTCCAATTAGGGTTTTTAACCAATCTTGTGCATCCAATAGGTGTGTTTGTGGCAATGGATGATCAATTAGGTCATTTTCGTCCTCCCTAGGCTTATTCTTGTCCAATTAGGGTTTTTAACCAATCTTGTGCATCCAATAGGTGTGTTTGTGTCATTGGATGATCAATTAGGTCATTTTCGTCCTCCCTAGGCTTATTTTTGCCCAATTAGGGTTTTTAACCAATCTTGTGCATCCAATAAGTTAAGTTGTGTCATTGGATTAGCATTTAGGTTATTTTCGTCTTCCCTAGGCTTATTCTTGTCCAATTATGGTTTTTAACCAATCTTGTGCATCCAATAAGTTCATTTGTGTCATTGGATTAACATTTAGGTCATTTTCGTCCTCCCTAAGCACATTCTTGTCCAATTAGGGTTTTTAACCAATCTTGTGCATCCAAAAGGTGTGTTTGTGTCATTGGATGATCAATTAGGTTATTTTCGTCCTCCCTAGGCTTATTCGTGTCCAATTAGGGTTTTAACTAATCTTGTGCATCCAATAAGTTCATTTGTGTTATTGGATGATCAATTAGGTCATTCTCGTTGTTCCTAGGCATATTCTTGTCTAATTAGGGTTTTTAACCAATCTTGTGCATCCAGTAGGTGTGTTTGTGTCATTGGATGATCAATTAGGTCATTTTCGTCCTCCCTAGGCATACTCTTGTCCAACAAGGGTTTTAAACCAATCTTGTGCCTCCAATAGGTGTGTTTGTGTCAATGGATGATCAATTAGGTCATTTTCGTCCTCCCTAGGCTTATTCATGTCCAATTAGGGTTTTTAACCATTCTTGTGCATCCAATAAGTTTGTTTGTGTTATTGAATTAATATTTAGGTCATTTTCGTCCTCCCTAGGCATATTCTTGTCCAATTAGGGTTTTTAACCAATCTTGTGCATCCAATAGGTGTGTTTGTGTCATTGGATGATCAATTAGGTCATTTTCGTCCTCCCTAGGCTTATTCTTGTCCAATTAGGGTTTTTAACCAATCTTGTGCATCCAATAAGTTCATTTGTGTCATTGGATTAACATTTAGGTCATTTTCGTCCTGCCTAGGCATATTCTTGTCCAATTAGGGTTTTTAACCAATCTTGTGCATCCAATAGTTGTGTTTATGTCATTGGATGATCAATTAGGTTATTTTCGTCCTCCCTAGGCTTATTCTTGTCCAATTAGGGTTTTTAACCAATCTTGTGCATCCAATAGGTGTGTTTGTGTCATTGGATGACCAATTAGGTCATTTTCGTCCTCCCTAGGCATATTCTTGTCCAATTAGGGTTTTTAACCAATCTTGTGCATCCAATAGGTGTGTTTGTGTCATTGGATGATCAATTAGGTCATTTTCGTCCTCCCTAGGCTTATTCTTGTCCAATTAGGGTTTTTAACCAATCTTGTGCATCCAATAAGTTCATTTGTGTCATTGGATGAACATTTAGGTCATTTTCGTCCTGCCTAGGCATATTCTTGTCCAATTAGGGTTTTTAACCAATCTTGTGCATCCAATAGGTGTGTTTGTGTCATTGGATGATCAATTAGGTCATTTTCGTCCTCCCTAGGCTTATTCTTGTCCAATTAGGGTTTCTAACCAATCTTGTGCATCCAATAGGTGAGTTTGTGTCATTGGAAGATCAATTAGGTCATTCTCGTCCTCCCTAGACCTATTCTTGTCCAATTAGGGTTTTTAACCAATCTTGTGCATCTAATAAGTTCATTTGTGTCATTGGATGATCAATTAGGTCATTTTCGTCCTCCCTAGGCATATTCTTGTCCAATTAGGGTTTTTAACCAATCTTGTGCATCCAATAAGTTCATTTGTGTCATTGGATGATCAATTAGGTCATTTTCGTCCTCCCTAGGCATATTCTTGTCCAACTAGGGTTTTAAACCAATCTTGTGCATCTAATAGGTGTGTTTGTGTCATTGGATGATCAATTAGGTCATTTTCGTCCTCCCTAGGCTTATTCTTGTCCAATTAGGGTTTTTAACCAATCTTGTGCATCCAATAGGTGTGTTTGTGTCATGGGTGATCAATTAGGTCATATTCGTCCTCCCTAGGCATATTCTTGTCCAATTAGGATTTTTAACCAATCTTGTGCATCCAATAGGTGTGTTTGTGTCATTGGATGATCAATTAGGTCATTTTCGTCCTCCCTAGGCATATTCTTGTCCAATTAGGGTTTTTAACCTATCTTGTGCATCCAATAGGTGTGTTTGTGTCATTGGATGATCAATTAGGTCATTTTCATCCTCCCTTGGTTTATTCTTGTCCAATTAGGGTTTCTAACCAACTTGTGCATCCAATAAGTTCATTAGTGTCATTGGATGATCAATTAGGTCATTTTCGTCCTCCCTAGGCATGTTCTTGTCCAACTAGGGTTTTTAACCAATCTTGTGCATCCAATAGGTGTGTTTGTGTCATTGGATGAACAATTAGGTCATTTTCGTCCTCCCTAGGCTTATTCTTGTCCAATTAGGGTTTTTAACCAATCTTGTGCATCCAATAAGTTGAGTTGTGTCATTGGATTAACATTTAGGTCATTTTCGTTCTCCCTAGGCTTATTCTTGTCCAATTAGGGTTTTTAACCAATCTTGTGCATCCAATAAGTTCATTTGTTTCATTGGATTAACATTTAGGTCATATCCGTCCTCCCTAGGCATATTCTTGTCCAATTAGGGTTTTTAACCAATCTTGTGCATCCAATAAGTTCATTTGTGTCATTGGATTAACATTTAGGTCATATCCGTCCTCCCTAGGCATATTCTTGTCCAATTAGGGTTTTTAACCAATCTTGTGCATCCAATAGGTGTGTTTGTGTCATTGGATGATCAATTAGGTCATTTTCGTTCTCCCTAGGCTTATTCTTGTCCAATTAGGGTTTTTAACCAATCTTGTGCATCTAATATGTTCATTTGTGTTATTGCATTAACATTTAGGTCATATTCGTCCTCCCTAGGCATATTCTTGTCCAATTAGGGTTTTTAACCAATCTTGTGCATCCAATAGGTGTGTTTGTGTCATTGGATGATCAATTAGGTCATTTTCGTCCTCCCTAGGCTTATTCTTGTCCAATTAGGGTTTTTAACCAATCTTGTGCATCCAATAACTTTGTTTGTGTCATTAAATTAATATTTAGGTCATTTTTGTCCTCCCAAGGCATATTCTTGTCCAATTAGGGTTTTTAACCAATCTTGTGCATCCAATAGGTGTGTTTGTGTCATTGGATGATCAATTAGGTCATTTTCGTCCTCCCTAGGCATATTCTTGTCCAATTAGGGTTTTTAACCAATCTTGTGCTTCCAATAGGTGTGGTTGTGTCATTGGATGATCAATTAGGTCATTTTCGTCCTCCCTAGGCATATTCTTGTCCAATTAGGGTTTTTAACCAATCTTGTGCATCCAATAGGTGTGTTTGTGTCATTGGATGATCAATTAGGTCATTTACGTCCTCCCTAGGCTTATCCTTGTCCAATTAGGGTTTTTAACCAATCTTGTGCATCCTATAACTTTGTTTGTGTCATTGAATTAATATTTAGGTCATTTTCGTCCTCCCTAGGCATATTCTTGTCCAACTAGGGTTTTTAACCAATCTTGTGCATCCAATAGGTGTGTTTGTGTCATTGGATGATCAATTAGGTCATTTTCGTCCTCCTTAGGCTTATTCTTGTCCAATTAGGGTTTTTAACCAATCTTGTGCATCCAATAGGTGTGTTTGTGTCATTGGATGATCAATTAGGTCATTTTCGTCCTCCCTAGGCTTATTCTTGTCCAATTAGGTATTTTAACCAATCTTGTGCATCCGATAAGTTTTTTTGTGTCATTGAATTAATATTTAGGTCATTTTCGTCCTCCCTAGGCTTATTCTTGTCCAATTAGGGTTTTTAATCAATCTTGTGCATCCAATAGGTGTGTTTGTGTCATTGGATGATCAATTAGGTCATTTTCGTCCTCCCTAGGCTTATTCTTGTCCAATTAGGGTTTTTAACCAATCTTGTGCATCCAATAAGTTGATTTGTGTTATTGGATGATCAATTAGGTCATTTTCGTCCTCCCTAGGCATATTCTTGTCCAACTAGGGTTTTTAACCAATCTTGTGCATCCAATAGGTGTGTTTGTGTCATTGGATGATCAATTAGGTCATTTTCGTCCTCCCTAGGCTTATTCTTGTCCAATTAGGGTTTTTAACCAATCTTGTGCATCCAATAAGTTGAGTTGTGTCATTGGATTAACATTTAGGTCATTTTCCTCCTCCCTAGACTTATTCTTTTCCAATTAGGGTTTTTAACCAATCTTGTGCATCCAATAGGTGTGTTTGTGTCATTAGATGATCAATTAGGTCATTTTCGTCCTCCCTAGGCTTATTCTTGTCCAATTAGGGTTTTTAACCAATCTTGTGCATCCAATAAGTTGAGTTGTGTAATTGGATTAACATTTAGGTCATTGGATGTCCTCCCTAGGCTTATTCTTGACCAATTAGGGTTTTTAACCAATCTTGTGCATCCAATAGGAGTGTTTGTGTCATTGGATGATCAATTAGGTCATTTTCGTCCTCCCTAGGCATATTATTGTCCAATTAGGGTTTTTAACCAATCTTGTGCATCCAATAGGTGTGTTTGTGTCATTGGATGATCAATTAGGTCATTTTCGTCCTCCCTAGGCATATTCTTGTCCAAGTAGGGTTTTTAGCCAATCTGGTGCATCCAATAAGTTTGTTTGTGTCATTGATTTAATATTTAGGTCATTTTCGTCCTCCCTAGGCATATTCTTGTCCAGTTAGGGTTCTGAACCAATCTTGTGCATCCAATAGGTGTGTTTGTGTCATTGGATGATCAATTAGGTCATTTTCGTCCTCCCTAGGCTTATTCTTGTCCAATTAGGGTTTTTAACCAATCTTGTGCATCCAATAACTTTGTTTGTGTCATTGAATTAATATTTAGGTCATTTTCGTCCTCCCTAGGCATATTCTTGTCCAATTAGGGTTTTTAACCAATCTTGTGCATCCAATAGGTGTGTTTGTGTCACTAAATGATCAATTAGGTCATTTTCGTCCTCCCTAGGCTTATTCATGTCCAATTATGGTTTTTAACCAATCTTGTGCATCCAATAAGTTCATTTGTGTCATTGGACTAACATTTAGGTCATTTTCGACCTCCCTAGGCATATTCTTGTCCAATTAGGGTTTTTAACCAATCTTGTGCTTCCAATAGGTGTGTTTGTGTCATTGGATAATCAATTAGGTCATTTTCGTCCTCCCTAGGCTTATTCTTGTCAAATTAGGGTTTTTAATCAATATTCTGCATCCAATAAGTTTGTTTGTGTCATTGAATTAATATTTTGGTCATTTTCGTCCTCCCTAGGCATATTCTTGTCCAATTAGGGTTTTTAACCAATCTTGTGCTTCCAATAGGTGTGTTTGTGTCATTGGATGATCAATTAGGTCATTTTTCGTTCTCCCTAGGCATATTCTTGTCCAATTAGGGTTTTTAACCAATCTTGTGCATCCAATAGGTGTGTTTGTGTCATTGGAAGATCAATTAGGTCATTTTCGTCCTCCCTAGGCTTATTCTTGTCCAATTAGGGTTTTTAACCAATCTTGTGCATCCAATATGTTCATTTGTGTCATTGGATGATCAATTAGGTCATTTTCGTCCTCCCTAGCCTTATTCTTGTCCAATTAAGGTTTTTAACCAATCTTGTGCATCCAATAAGTTCATTTGTGTCATTGGATTAACATTTAGGTCATTTTCGTCCTCCCTAGGCATATTCTTGTCCAATTAGGGTTTTTAACCAATCTTGTGCTTCCAATAGGTGTGTTTGTGACATTGGATGATCAATTAGGTCAATTTCGTCCTCCCTAGGCTTATTCTTGTCCAATTAGGGTTTTTAACCAATTTTGTGCAACCAATAAGTTTGTTTATGTCATTGAATTAATATTTAGGTCATTTTCGTCCTCCCTAGGCATCATCTTTTCCAATTAGGGTTTTTAACCAATCTTTTGCATCCAATAGGTGTGTTTGTGTCATTGGATGATCAATTAGGTCATTTTCGTCCTCCTTAGGCTTATTCCTGTCCAATTAGGGTTTTTAACCAATCTTGTGCATCCAATAAGTTTGTTTGTGACATTGAATTAATATTTAGGTCATTTTCGTCCTCCCTAGGCATATTCTTGTCCAATTAGGGTTTTTAACCAATCTTGTGCATCCAATAGGTGTGTTTGTGTCATTGGATGATCAATTAGGTCATTTTCGTCCTCCCTAGGCTTATTCTTGTCCAATTAGGGTTTTTAACCAATCTTGTGCATCCAATAAGTTCATTTGTGTCATTGGATTAACATTTAGGTCATTTTCGTCCTCCCTAGGCATATTCCTGTCCAATTAGGGTTTTTAACCAATCTTGTGCTTCCAATAGGTGTGTTTGTGTCATTGGATGATCAATTAGGTCATTTTCGTCCTCCCTAGGCTTATTCTTGGCCAATTAGGGTTTTTAACCAATCTTGTGCATCCAATAACTTTGTTTGTGTCATTGAATTAATATTTAGATTATTTTCGTCCACCCTAGGCATATTCTTGTCCAATTAGTGTTTTTAACCAATCTTGTGCATCCAATAGGTGTGTTTGTGTCATTGGATGATCAATTAGGTCATTTTTGCCCTCCCTAGGCTTATTCTTGTCCAATTAGGGTTTTTAACCAATCTTGTGCATCCAATAAGTTCATTTGTGTCATTGGATTAAAAGTTAGGTCATTTTCGTCCTCCCTAGGCATATTCTTGTCCAATTAGGGTTTTTAACCAATCGTGTGCTTCCAATAGGTGTGTTTGTGTCATTGGATGATCAATTAGGTCATTTTCGTCCTCCCTAGGCTTATTCTTGTCCTATTAGGGTTTTTAACCAATCTTGTGCATCCAATAAGTTCATTTGTGTCATTGGATGATCAATTAGGTCATTTTCGTCCTCCCTAGGCATATTCTTGTCCAACTAGGGTTTTAAACCAATCTTGTGCATCCAATAGGTGTGTTTGTGACATTGGATGATCAATTAGGTCATTTTCGTCCTCCCTAGGCTTATTCTTGTCCAATTAGGGTTTTTAACCAATCTTGTGCATCCAATATGTGTGTTTGTGTCATTGGATGATAAATTAGGTCATTTTCTTCCTCCCTAGGCTTATTCTTGTCCAATTAGGGTTTTTAACCAATCTTGTGCATCCAATAGGTGTGTTTGTGTCATTGGATGATCAATTAGGTCATTTTCGTCCTCCCTAGGCTTATTCTTGTCCAATTAGGGTTTTTAACCAATCTTGTGCATCCAATAACTTTGTTTGTGTCATTGAATTAATATTTAGGTCATTTTCGACCTCCATAGGCATAGTCTTGTCCAATTAGGGTTTTTAACCAATCTTGTGCATCCAATAGGTGTGTTTGTGTCATTGGATGATCAATTAGGTCATTTTCGTCCTCCCTAGGCTTATTCTTGTCCAATTAGGGTTTTTAACCAATCTTGTGCATCCAATAAGTTCATTTGTGTCATTGGATTAACATTTAGGTCATTTTCGTCCTCCCTAGGCATATTCTTGTCCAATTAGGGTTTTCAACCAATCTTGTGCATCCAATAGGTGTGTTTGTGTCATTGGAAGATCAATTAGGTCATTTTCGTCCTCCCTAGGCTTATTCTTGTCCAATTAGGGTTTTTAACCAATCTTGTGCATCCAACAAGTTTGTTTATGTCATTGAATTAATATTTAGGTTATTTTCGTCCTCCCTAGGCATATTCTTGTCCAATTAGGGTTTTTAACCAATCTTGTGCATCCAATAGGTGTGTTTGTGTCATTGAATGATCAATTAGGTCATTTTCGTCCTCCCTAGGCTTATTCTTGTCCAATTAGGGTTTTTAACCAATCTTGTGTATCCAGTAAGTTTGTTTGTGTCATTGAATTAATATTTAGGTCATTTTCGTCCTCCCTAGGCATATTCTTGTCCAATTAGGGTTTTTAACCAATCTTGTGCATCCAATAGGTGTGTTTGTGTCATTGGATGATCAATTAGGTCATTTTCGTCCTCCCTAGGCTTATTCTTGTCCAATTAGGGTTTTTAACCAATCTTGTGCATCCAATAGGTGTGTTTGTGTCATTGGATGATCAATTAGGTCATTTTCGTCCTCCCTAGGCTTATTATTGGCCAATTAGGGTTTTTAACCAATCTTGTGCATGCAATAAGTTCATTTGTGTCATTGGATGATCAATTAGGTCCTTTTCGTCCTCCTTAGGCATATTCTTGTCCATCTAGGGTTTTAAACCAATCTTGTGCATCCAATAGGTGTGTTTGTGTCATTGGATGATCAATTAGGTCATTTTCGTCCTCCCTAGGCTTATTCTTGTCCAATTAGGGTTTTTAACCAATCTTGTGCATCCAATAGGTGTGTTTGTGTCATTGGATGATCAATTAGGTCATTTTCGTCCTCCCTAGGCTTATTCTTGGCCAATTAGGGTTTTTAACCAATCTTGTGCCTCAAATAAGTTTGTTTGTGTCATTGAATTAATATTTAGGTCATTTTCGTCCTCCCTAGGCATATTCTTGTCCAATTAGGGTTTTTAACCAATCTTGTGCATCCAATAGGTGTGTTTGTGTCATTGGATGATCAATTAGGTCATTTTCGTCCTCCCTAGGCTTATTCTTGTCCAATTAGGGTTTTTAACCAATCTTGTGCATCCAATAAGTTCATTTGTGTCATTGGATGATCAATTAGGTCATTTTCGTCCTACCTAGGCATATTGTTGTCCAACTAGGGTTTTAAACCAATCTTGTGCATCCAATAGGTGTGTTTGTGTCATTGGATGATCAATTAGGTCATTTTCGTCCTCCCTAGGCTTATTCTTGTCCAATTAGGGTTTTTAACCAATCTTGTGCATCCAATAACTTTGTTTGTGTCATTGAATTAATATTTAGGTCATTTTCGTCCTCCCTAGGCATATTCTTGTCCAATTAGGGTTTTTAACCAATCTTGTGCATCCAATAGGTGTGTTTGTGTCATTGGATGATCAATTAGGTCATTTTCGTCCTCCCTAGGCTTATTCTTGTCGAATTATGGTTTTTAACCAATCTTGTGCATCCAATAGGTGTGTTTGTGTCATTGGATGATCAATTAGGTCATTTTCGTCCTCCCTAGGCTTATTCTTGTCCAATTAGGGTTTTTAACCAATCTTGTGCATCAAATAACTTTGTTTGTGTCATTGAATTAATATTTAGGTCATTTCCGTCCTCCCTAGGCATATTCTTGTCCAATTAGGGTTTATAACCAATCTTGTGCATCCAATAGGTGTGTTTGTGTCATTGGATGATCAATTAGGTCATTTTCGTCCTCCCTAGGCTTATTCTTGTGCAATTAGGGGTTTTAACCAATCTTGTGCATCCAATAACTTTGTTTGTGTCATTGAATTAATATTTAGGTCATTTTCGTCCTCCCTAGGCATATTCTTGTCCAATTAGGGTTTTTAACCAATCTTGTGCATCCAATAGGTGTGTTTGTGTCATTGGATGATCAATTAGGTCATTTTCGTCCTCCCTAGGCTTATTCTTGGCCAATTAGGGTTTTTAACCAATCTTGTGCATCCAATAACTTTGTTTGTGTCATTGAATTAATATTTAGATTATTTTCGTCCACCCTAGGCATATTCTTGTCCAATTAGTGTTTTTAACCAATCTTGTGCATCCAATAGGTGTGTTTGTGTCATTGGATGATCAATTAGGTCATTTTTGCCCTCCCTAGGCTTATTCTTGTCCAATTAGGGTTTTTAACCAATCTTGTGCATCCAATAAGTTCATTTGTGTCATTGGATTAAAAGTTAGGTCATTTTCGTCCTCCCTAGGCATATTCTTGTCCAATTAGGGTTTTTAACCAATCGTGTGCTTCCAATAGGTGTGTTTGTGTCATTGGATGATCAATTAGGTCATTTTCGTCCTCCCTAGGCTTATTCTTGTCCTATTAGGGTTTTTAACCAATCTTGTGCATCCAATAAGTTCATTTGTGTCATTGGATGATCAATTAGGTCATTTTCGTCCTCCCTAGGCATATTCTTGTCCAACTAGGGTTTTAAACCAATCTTGTGCATCTAATAAGTGTATTTGTGTCATTGGATGATCAATTAGGTCATTTTCGTCCTCCCTAGGCTTATTCTTGTCGAATTATGGTTTTTAACCAATCTTGTGCATCCAATAGGTGTGTTTGTGTCATTGGATGATCAATTAGGTCATTTTCGTCCTCCCTAGGCTTATTCTTGTCCAATTAGGGTTTTTAACCAATCTTGTGCATCAAATAACTTTGTTTGTGTCATTGAATTAATATTTAGGTCATTTCCGTCCTCCCTAGGCATATTCTTGTCCAATTAGGGTTTATAACCAATCTTGTGCATCCAATAGGTGTGTTTGTGTCATTGGATGATCAATTAGGTCATTTTCGTCCTCCCTAGGCTTATTCTTGTGCAATTAGGGGTTTTAACCAATCTTGTGCATCCAATAACTTTGTTTGTGTCATTGAATTAATATTTAGGTCATTTTCGTCCTCCCTAGGCATATTCTTGTCCAATTAGGGTTTTTAACCAATCTTGTGCATCCAATAGGTGTGTTTGTGTCATTGGATGATCAATTAGGTCATTTTCGTCCTCCCTAGGCTTATTCTTGGCCAATTAGGGTTTTTAACCAATCTTGTGCATCCAATAACTTTGTTTGTGTCATTGAATTAATATTTAGATTATTTTCGTCCACCCTAGGCATATTCTTGTCCAATTAGTGTTTTTAACCAATCTTGTGCATCCAATAAGTTCATTTGTGTCATTGGATGATCAATTAGGTCATTTTCGTCCTCCCTAGGCTTATTCTTGTCCAATTTGGGTTTTTAACCAATCTTGTGCATCCAATAGGTGTGTTTGTGTCATTGGATGATCAATTAGTTCATTTTCGTCCTCCCTAGGCTTATTCTTGTCCAATTAGGGTTTTTAACCAATCTTGGGCATCCAATAGGTGTGTTTGTGTCATTGGATGATCAATTTTTCGTCCTCCCTAGGCTTATTCTTGTCCAATTAAGGTTTTTAACCAATCTTGTGCATCCAATAACTTTGTTTGTGTCATTGAATTAATATTTAGGTCATTTTCGTCCTCCCTAGGCATATTCTTGTCCTATTAAGGTTTTTAACCAATCTTGTGCATCCAATAGGTGTGTTTGTGTCATTGGATGATCAATTAGGTCATTTTGTCCTCCCTAGGCTTATTCTTGTCCAATTAGGGTTTTTAACCAATCTTTTGCATCCAATAAGTTCATTTGTGTGATTGGATGATCAATTAGGTCATTTTCGTCCTCCCTAGGCATATTCTAGTCCAACTAGGGTTTTAAACCAATCTTGTGCATCTAATAGGTGTGTTTGTGTCATTGGATGATCAATTAGGTCATTTTCGTCCTCCCTAGGCTTATTCTTGTCCTATTAGGGTTTTCAACAAATCTTGTGCATCCAATAAGTTCATTTGTGTCATTGGATGATCAATTAGGTCATTTTCGTCCTCCCTAGGCATATTCTTGTCCAACTAGGGTTTTTAACCAATCTTGTGCATCCAATAGGTGTGTTTGTGTCATTGGATGATCAATTAGGTCATTTTCGTCCTCCCTAGGCTTATTCTTGTCCAATTATGGTTTTTAACCAATCTTGTGCATCCAATAGGTGTGTTTGTGTCATGGGATGATCAATTAGGTCATTTTCGTCCTCCCTAGGCCTATTCTTGTCCAATTAGGGTTTTTAACCAATCTTGTGCATCCAATAAGTTGAGTTGTGTCATTGGATTAACATTTAGGTCATTTTCGTTCTCCCTAGGCTTATTCTTGTCCAATTAGGGTTTTTAACCAATCTTGTGCATCCAATAAGTTCATTTGTGTTATTGGATTAACATTTAGGTCATAGTCGTTCTCCCTAGGCATATTCTTGTCCAATTAGGGTTTTTAACCAATCTTGTGCATCCAATAGGTGTGTTTGTGTCATTGGATGATCAATTAGGTCATTATCGTCCTACCTAGGCATATTCTTGTCTAGTTAGGGTTTTTAACCAATCTGTTGCATCCAATTGGTGTGTTTGTGTCATTGGATGATCAATTAGGTCATTTTCGTCCTTCCTAGGCTTATTCTGGTCCAATTAGGGTTTTTAACCAATCTTGTGCATCCAATAAGTTCATTAGTGTCATTGGATGATCAATTAGATCATTTTCGTCCTCCCTAGGCATGTTCTTGTCCAACTAGGGTTTTTAACCAATCTTGTGCATCCAATAGGTGTGTTTGTGTCATTGGATGATCAATTAGGTCATTTTCGTCCTCCCTAGGCTTATTCTTGTCCGATTAGGGTTTTTAACCAATCTTGTGCATCCAATAAGTTTAGTTGTGTCATTGGATTAACATTTAGGTCATTTTCATTCTCCCTAGGCTTATTCTTGTCCAATTAGGGTTTTTAACCAATCTTGTGCATCCAATAGGTGTGTTTGTGTTATTGGATGATTAATTAGGTCATTTTCGTCCTCCCTAGGCTTATTCTTGTCCAATTAGGGTTTTTAACCAATCTTGTGCATCCAATAAGTTGAGTTGTGTCATTGGATTAACATTTAGGTCATTTTCGTTCTCCCTAGTCATATTCTTGTCCAATTAGGGTTTTTAACCAATCTTGTGCATCCAATAGGTGTGTTTGTGTCATTGGATGATCAATTAGGTCATTTTCGTCCTCCCTAGGCTTATTCTTGTCCAATTAGGGTTTTTAACCAATCTTGTGCATCCAATAAGTTGAGTTGTGTCATTGGATTAACATTTAGGTCATTTTCATTCTCCCTAGGCTTATTCTTGTCCAATTAGGGTTTTTAACCAATCTTGTGCATCCAATAGGTGTGTTTGTGTTATTGGATGATTAATTAGGTCATTTTCGTCCTACTTAGGCTTATTCTTGTCCAATTAGGGTTTTTAACCAATCTTGTGCATCCAATAAGTTGAGTTGTGTCATTGGATTAACATTTAGGTCATTTTCGTTCTCCCTAGGCTTATTCTTGTCCAATTAGGGTTTTTAACCAATCGTGTGCATCCAATAAGTTCATTTGTGTTATTGGATTAACATTTAGGTCATATTCGTCCTCCCTAGGCATATTCTTGTCCAATTAGGGTTTTTAACCAATCTTGTGCATCCAATAGGTGTGTTTGTGTCATTGGATGATCAATTAGGTCATTTCCGTCCTCCATAGGCTTATTCTTGTCCAATTAGGGTTTTTAACCAATCTTGTGCATCCAATAAGTTCAATAGTGTCATTGGATGATCAATTAGGTCATTTGCGTCCTCCCTAGGCATGTTCTTGTCCAACTAGGGTTTTTAACAATTCTTGTGCATCCAATAGGTGTGTTTGTGTCATTGGATGATTAATTAGGTCATTTTCGTACTCCGTAGGCTTATTCTTGTCCAATTAGGGTTTTTAACCAATCTTGTGCATCCAATAGGTGTGTTTGTGTCATTGGATGATCAATTAGGTCATTTTCGTCCTCCCTAGGCTTATTCTTGTCCAATTAGGGTTTTTAACCAATCTTGTGCATCCAATAACTTTGTTTGTGTCGTTGAATTAATATTTAGGTCATTTTCGTCCTCATTAGGCATATTCTTGTCCAATTAGGGTTTTTAACCAATCTTGTGCATCCAATAGGTGTGTTTGTGTCATTGGATGATCAATTAGGTCATTTTCGTCCTCCCTAGGCTTATTCTTGTCCAATTAGGGTTTTTAACCAATCTTGTGCATCCAATAACTTTGTTTGTGTCATTGAATTAATATTTAGGTCATTTTCGTCCTCCCTAGGCATATTCTTGTCCAATTAGGGTTTTTAACCAATCTTGTGCATCCAATAGGTGTGTTTGTGTCATTGGATGATCAATTAGGTCATTTTCGTTCCCCCTAGGCTTATTCTTGTCCAATTAGGGTTTTTCACCAATCTTGTGCATCCAATAACTTTGTTTGTGTCATTGAATTAATATTTAGGTCATTTTCGTCCTCCCTAGGCATATTCTTGTCCAATTAGGGTTTTTAACCAATCTTGTGCATCCAATAGGTGTGTTTGTGTCATTGGATGATCAATTAGGTCATTTTCGTCCTCCCTAGGCTTATTCTTGTCCAATTAGGGTTTTTAACCAATCTTGTGCATCCAATAACTTTGTTTGTGTCATTGAATTAATATTTAGGTCATTTTCGTCCTCCCTAGGCATATTCTTGTCCAATTAGGGTTTTTAACCAATCTTGTGCATCCAATAGGTGTGTTTGTGTCATTGGATGATCAATTAGGTCATTTTCGTCCTCCCTAGGCTTATTCTTGTCCAATTAGGGTTTTTAACCAATCTTGTTCATCCAATAGGTGTGTTTGTGTCAATGGATGATCAATTAGGTCGTTTTCGTCGTCCCTAGGCTTATTCATGTCCAATTAGGGTTTTTAACCAATCTTGTGCATCCAATAGGTGTGTTTGTGTCATTGGATGATCAATTAGGTCATTTTCGTCCTACCTAGACTTATTCTTGTCAAATTAGGGTTTTTAATCAATCTTGTGCATCCAATAACTTTGTTTGTGTCATTGAATTAATATTTAGGTCATTTTCGTCCTCCCTAGGCATATTCTTGTCCAATTAGGGTTTTTAACCAATCTTGTGCATCCAATAGGTGTGTTTGTGTCATTGGATGATCAATTAGGTCATTTTCGTCCTCCCTAGGCTTATTCTTGTCCAATTAGGGTTTTTAACCAATCTTGTGCATCCAATAACTTTGTTTGTGTCATTGAATTAATATTTAGGTCATTTTCCTCCTCCCTGGGCATATTCTTGTCCAATTAGGGTTTTTAACCAATCTTGTGCATCCAATAGGTGTGTTTGTGTCATTGGATGATCAATTAGGTCATTTTCGTCCTCCCTAGGCTTATTCTTGTCCAATTAGGGTTTTTAACCAATCTTGTGCATCCAATAACTTTGTTTGTATCATTGAATTAATATTTAGGTCATTTTCGTCCTCCCTGGGCATATTCTTGTCCAATTAGGGTTTTTAACCAATCTTGTGCATCCAATAGGTGTGTTTGTGTCATTGGATGATCAATTAGGTCATTTTCGTCCTCCCTAGGCTTATTCTTGTCCAATTAGGGATTTTAACCAATCTTGTGCATCCAATAGTTGTGTTTGTGTCATTGGATGATCAATTAGGTCATTTTCATCCTCCCTAGGCTTATTCTTGTCCAATTAGGGTTCTTAACCAATCTTGTGCATCCAATTGGTATGTTTGTGTCATTGGATGATCAATTAGGTCATTTTCGTCCTCCCTAGGCTTATTCTTGTCCAATTAGGGTTTTTAACCAATCTTGTGCATCCAATAACTTTGTTTGTGTCATTGAATTAATATTTAGGTCATTTTCGTCCTCCCTAGGCATATTCTTGTCCAATTAGGGTTTTTAACCAATCCTGTGCATCCAATAGGTGTGTTTGTGTCATTGGATGATCAATTAGGTCATTTTCGCCCTCCCTAGGCATATTCTTGTCCAATTAGGGTTTTTAACCAATCTTGTGCATCCAATAGGTGTGTTTGTGTCATTGGATGTTCAATTAGGTCATTTTCGTCCTCCCTAGGCTTATTCTTGTCCAATTAGGGTTTTTAACCAATCTTGTGCATCCAATAAGTTCATTTGTGTCATTGGATGATCAATTAGGTCATTTTCGTCCTCCCTAGGCTTATTCTTGTCCAACTAGGGTTTTTAACCAATCATGTGCCTCCAATAGGTGTGTTTGTGTCATTGGATGATCAATTAGGTCATTTTCGTCCTCCCTAGGCTTATTCTTGTCCAATTAGGGTTTTTAACCAATCTTGTGCATCCAATAAGTTGAGTTGTGTCATTGGATTAACATTTAGGTCATTTTCGTCCTCCCTAGGGTTATTCTTGTCCAATTAGGGTTTTTAACCAATCTTGTGCATCCAATAAGTTCATTTGTGTCATTGGATTAATATTTAGGTCATTTTCGTCCTCCCTAGGCATATTCTTATCCAATTATTTAGACCAATCTTGTGCATCCAATAGGTGTGTTTGTGTCATTGGATGATCAGTTAGGTTATTTTCGTCCTCCCTAGGCTTATTCTTGTCCAATTAGTGTTTTTAACTAATCTTGTGCATCCAATAAGTTCATTTGTGTCATTGGATGATCAATTAGGTCATTTTCGTCCTCCCTAGGCATATTCTTGTCCAATTAGGGTTTTTAACCAATCTTGTGCATCCAATAGGTGTGTTTGTGTCATTGGATGATCAATTAGGTCATTTTCGTCCTCCCTAGGCTTATTCTTGTCCAATTAGGGTTTTTAACCAATCTTGTGCATCCAATAAGTTGAGTTGTGTCATTGGATTAATATTTAGGTTATTTTCGTCCTCCCTAGGCATATTCTTGTCCAATTAGGGTTTTTAACCAATCTTGTGCATCCAATAGGTGTGTTTGTGTCATTGGATGATCAATTAGGTCATTTTCGTCCTCCCTAGGCATATTCTTGTGCAACTAGGGTTTTTAACCAATCTTGTGCATCCAATAAGTTCATTTGTGTCACTGGATGATCAATTAGGTCATTTTCGTCCTCCCTAGGCATATTCTTGTCCAACTAGGGTTTTTAACCAATCTTGAGCATCCAATAGGTGTGTTTGTGTCATTGGATGATCAATTAGGTCATTTTCGTCCTCCCTAGGCATATTCTTGTACAACTAGGGTTTTTAACCAATCTTGTGCATCCAATAAGTTCATTTGTGTCATTGGATGATCAATTAGGTCATTTTCGTCCTCCCTAGGCATATTCTTGTCCAACTAGGATTTTTAACCAATCTTGTGCATCCAATAAGTTCATTTGTGTCATTGGATGATCAATTAGGTCATTTTCGTCCTCCCTAGGCATATTCTTGTCCAACTAGGGTTTTTAACCAATCTTGTGCATCCAATAGGTGTGTTTGTGTCATTGGATGATCAATTAGGTCATTTTCGTCCTCCCTAGGCTTATTCTTGTCCAATTAGGGTTTTTAACCAATCTTGTGGATCAAATAGGTGTGTTTGTGTCATTGGATGATCAATTAGGTCATTTTCTTCCTCCCTAGGCTTATTCTTGTCCAATTAGGGTTTTTAACCAATCTTGTGCATCCAATAGGTGTGTTTGTGTCATTGGATGATCAATTAGGTCATTTTCGTCCTCCCTAGGCTTATTCTTGTCCAATTAGGGTTTTTAACCAATCTTGTGCATCCAATAACTTTGATTGTGTCATTGAATTAATATTTAGGTCATTTTCGTCCTCCCTAGGCATATTCTTGTCCAATTAGGGTTTTTAACCAATCTTGTGCTGCCAATAGTTGTGTTTGTGTCATTGGATGATCAATTAGGTCATTTTCGTCTTTCCTAGGCATATTCTTGTCCAATTAGGGTTTTTAACCAATCTTGTGCATCCAATAAGTTCATTTGTATCATTGGATTATCATTTAGGTCATTTTCGTCCTCCCTAGGCATATTCTTGTCCAATTAGGGTTTTTAACCAATCTTGTGCTTCCAATAGGTGAGTTTGTGTCATTGGATGATCAATTAGGTCATTTTCGTCCTCACTAGGCTTATTCTTGTCCAATTAGGGTTTTTAACCAATCTTGTGCATCCAATAGGTGTGTTTGTGTCATTGGATGATCAATTAGGTCATTTTCGTCCTCCCTAGGCTTATTCTTGTCCAATTAGGGTTTTTAACCAATCTTGTGCATCCAATAACTTTGTTTGTGTCATTGAATTAATATTTAGGTCATTTTCGTCCCCCCTAGGCTTATTCTTGTCCAATTAGGGTTTTTAACCAATCTTGTGCATCCAATAAGTTCATTTGTGTCATTGGATTAACATTTAGGTCATTTTCGTCCTCCCTAGGCATATTCTTGTCCAATTAGGGTTTTTAACCAATCTTGTGTATCCAATAGGTGTGCTTGTGTCATTGGATGATCAATTAGGTCATTTTGGTCCTCTCTAGGCTTATTCTTGTCCAATTAGGGTTTTTAACCAATCTTGTGCATCCAATAGGTGTGTTTGTGTCATTGGATGATCAATTAGGTCATTTTCGTCCTCCCTAGGCTTATTCTTGTCCAATTAGGGTTTTTAACCGGTCTTGTGCATCCAATAGGTGTGTTTGTGTCATTGGATGATCAATTAGGTCATTTTCGTCCTCCCTAGGCATATTCTTGTCCAATTAGGGTTTTTAACCAATCTTGTGCATCCAATAGGTGTGTTTGTGTCATTCGATGATCAATTAGTTCATTTTCGTCCTCCATAGGCTTATTCTTGTCCAATTAGGGTTTTTAACCAATCTTGTGCATCCAATAGGTGTGTTTGTGTCATTGAATGATCAATTAGGTCATTTTCGTCCTTCGAAGGCTTATTCTTGTCCAATTAGGGTTTTTAACCAATCTTGTGCATCCAATAGGTGTGTTTGTGTCATTGGATGATCAATTAGGTCATTTTCGTCCTCCCTAGGCTTATTCTTGTCCAATTAGGGTTTTTAACCAATCTTGTGCATCCAATAGGTGTGTTTGTGTCATTGGATGATCAATTAGGTCATTTTCGTCCTCCCTAGGCATATTCTTGTCCAATTAGGGTTTTTAACCAATCTTGTGCATCCAATAGGTGTGTTTGTGTCATTGGATGATCAATTAGGTCATTTTCGACCTCCCTATGCATATTCTTGTCCAATTAGGGTTTTTAACGAATCTTGTGCATCCAATTGGTGTGTTTGTGTCATTGGATGATCAATTAGGTCATTTTCATCCTCCCTAGGCATATTCTTGTCCAATTAGGGTTTTTAACCAATCTTGTGCATCCAATAGGTGTGTTTGTGTCATTGGATGATCAATTAGGTCATTTTCGTCCTCCCTAGGCTTATTCTTGTCCAATTAGGGTTTTTAACCAATCTTGTGCATCCAATAGGTGTGTTTGTGTCATTGGATGATCAATTAGGTCATTTTCTTCCTCCCTAGGCTTATTCTTGTCCAATTAGGGTTTTTAACCAATCTTGTGCATCCAATAACTTTGTTTATGTCATTGGATGATCAATTAGGTCATTTTCGTCCTCCCTAGGCTTATTCTGGTCCAATTAGGGTTTTTAACCAATCTTGTGCATCCAAAAAGTTTCTTTATGTCATTGAATTAATATTTAGGTCATTTTCGTCCTCCCTTGGCATATTCTTGTCCAATTAGGGTTTTTAACCAATCTTGTGCATCCAATAGGTGTGTTTGTGTCATTGGATGATCAATTAGGTCATTTTCGTCCTCCCTAGGCTTATTCTTGTCCAATTAGGGTTTTTAACCAATCTTGTGCATCCAATAGGTGTGTTTGTGTCATTGGATGATCAATTAGGTCATTTTCGTCCTCCCTAGGCTTATTCTTGTCCAATTAGGGTTTTTAACCAATCTTGTGCATCCAATAGGTGTGTTTGTGTCATTGGATGATCAATTAGGTCATTTTCGTCCTTTCTATGCTTATTTTTGTCCAATTAGGGTTTTTAAGCAATCTTGTGCATCCAATAAGTTCATTTGTGTCATTGGATGATCAATTAGGTCATTTTCGTCCTCCCTAGGCATATTCTTGTCCAACTAGGGTTTCTAACCAATCTTGTGCTTCCAATAGATGTGTTTGTGTCATTGGATGATCAATTAGGTCATTTTCGTCCTCCCTAGGCTTATTCTTGTCCAATTAGGGTTTTTAACCAATCTTGTGCATCCAATAGGTGTGTTTGTGTCATTGGATGATCAATTAGGTCATTTTCGTCCTCCCTAGGCTTATTCTTGTCCAATTAGGGTTTTTAACCAATCTTGTGCATCCAATAGGTGTGTTTGTGTCATTGGATGATCAATTAGGTCATTTTCGTCCTCCCTAGGCTTATTCTTGTCCAATTAGGGTTTTTAACCAATCTTGTGCATCCAATAACTTTGTTTGTGTCATTGAATTAATATTTTGGTCATTTTCGTCCTCCCTAGGCATGTTCTTGTCCAACTAGGGTTTTTAACCAATCTTGTGCATCCAATTGGTGTGTTTGTGTCATTGGATGATCAATTAGGTCATTTTCGTCCTCCCTAGGCTTATTCTTGTCCAATTAGGGTTTTTAACCAATCTTGTGCATCCAATAGGTGTGTTTGTGTCATTGGATGATCAATTAGGTCATTTTCGTCCTCCCTAGGCTTATTCTTGTCCAATTAGGGTTTTTAACCAATCTTTTGCATCCAATAGGTGTGTTTGTGTCATTGGATGATCAATTAGGTCATTTTCGTCCTCCCTAGGCTTATTCTTGACCAATTAGGGTTTTTAACCAATCTTGTGCATCCAATAAGTTGAGTTGTGTCATTGGATTAGCATTTAGGTCATTTTCGTCCTCCCTAGGCTAATTCTTGTCCAATTAGGGTTTTTAACCAATCTTGTGCATCCAATAAGTTCATTTGTGTCATTGGATTAACATTTAGGTCATTTTCGTTCTCCCTAGGCATATTCTTGTCCAATTAGGGTTTTTAACCAATCTTGTGCATCCAATAGGTGTGTTTGTGTCATTGGATGATCAATTAGGTCATTTTCGTCCTCCCTAGGCTTATTATTGTCCAATTAGGGTTTTTAACCGATCCTGTGCATCCAATAGGTGTGTTTGTGTCATTGGATGATCAATTAGGTCATTTTCGTCCTCCCTAGGCATATTCTGGTCCAATTAGGGTTTTTAACCAATCTTGTGCATCCAATAGGTGTGTTTTGTCATTGGATGATCGATTAGGTCATTTTCGTCCTCCCTTGGCATATTCTTGTCCAATTAGGGTTTTTAACCAATCTTGTGCATCCAATAGGTGTGTTTGTGTCATTGGATGATCAATTAGGTCATTTTCGTCCTCCCTAGGCTTATTCTTGTCCAATTAGGGTTTTTAACCAATCTTGTGCATCCAATAAGTTGAGTTGTGTCATTGGATTAACATTTAGGTCATTTTCGTCCTCCCTAGGCTTATTCTTGTCCAATTAGGGTTTTTAACCAATCTTGTGCATCCAATAAGTTCATTTGTGTCATTGGATTAACATTTAGGTCATTTTCGTCCTACCTAGGCATATTCTTGTCCAAGTAGAGTTTTAGACCAATCTTGTGCATCAAATAGGTATGTTTGTGTCATTGGATGATCAATTAGGTTATTTTCGTCCTCCCTAGGCTTATTCTTGTCCAATTAGTGTTTTTAACTAATCTTGTGCATCAAATAAGTTCATTTGTGTCAGTGGATGATCAATTAGGTCATTTTCGTCCTCCCCAGGCATATTCTTGTCCAATTAGGGTTTTTAACCAATCTTGTGCATCCAATAGGTGTGTTTGTGTCATTGGATGATCAATTAGGTCATTTTCGTCCTCCCTAGGCTTATTCTTGTCCAATTAGGGTTTTTAACCAATCTTGTGCATCCAATAAGTTCATTTGTGTCATTGGATTAACATTTAGGTCATTTTCGTCCTCCCTAGGCATATTCTTGTCCAATTAGGCTTTTTAACCAATCTTGTGCATCCAATAGGTGTGTTTGAGTTATTGGATGATCAATTAGGTCATTTTCGTCCTCCCTAGGCATATTCTTGTCCAATTAGGGTTTTTAACGAATCTTGTGCATCCAATTGGTGTGTTTGTGTCAATGGATGATCAATTAGGTCATTTTCGTCCTCCCTAGGCTTATTCTTGTCCAATTAGGGTTTTTAACCAATCTTGTGCATCCAATAGGTGTGTTTGTGTCATTGGATGATCAATTAGGTCATTTTCGTCCTCCCTAGGCTTATTCTTGTCCAATTAGGGTTTTTAACCAATCTTGTGCATCCAATAAGTTCATTTGTGTCATTGGATTAACATTTAGGTCATTTTCGTCCTCCCTAGGCATATTCTTGTCCAATTAGGGTTTTTAACCAACTTGTGCTTCCAATAGGTGTGTTTGTGCCATTGGATGATCAATTAGGTCATTTTCGTCCTCCCTAGGCTTATTCTTGGCCAATTAGGGTTTTTAACCAATCTTGTGCATCCAATAACTTTGTTTGTGTCATTGAATTAATATTTAGGTTATTTTCGTCCTCGCTAGGCATATTCTTGTCCAATTAGTGTTTTTAACCAATCTTGTGCATCCAATAGGTGTGTTTGTGTCATTGGATGATCAATTAGGTCATTTTTGCCCTCCCTAGGCTTATTCTTGTCCAATTAGGGTTTTTAACCAATCTTGTGCATCCAATAAGTTCATTTGTGTCATTGGATTTACAGTTAGGTCATTTTCGTCCTCCCTAGGCATATTCTTGTCCAATTAGGGTTTTTAACCAATCTTGTGCTTCCAATAGGTGTGTTTGTGTCATTGGATGATCAATTAGGTCATTTTCGTCCTCCCTAGGCTTATTCTTGTCCTATTAGGGTTTTTAACCAATCTTGTGCATCCAATAAGTTCATTTGTGTCATTGGATGATCAATTAGGTCATTTTCGTCCTCCCTAGGCATATTCTTGTCCAACTAGGGTTTTAAACCAATCTTGTGCATCTAATAGGTGTGTTTGTGTCATTGGATGATCAATTAGGTCATTTTCGTCCTCCCTAGGCTTACTCTTGTCCAATTAGGGTTTTTAACCAATCTTGTGCATCCAATAGGTGTGTTTGTGTCATTGGATGATCAATTAGGTCATTTTCGTCCTCCCTAGGCTTATTCTTGTCCAATTAGGGTTTTTCACCAATCTTGTGCATCCAATAACTTTGTTTGTGTCATTGAATTAATATTTAGGTCATTTCCGTAGTCCCTAGGCATATTCTTGTCCAATTAGGGTTTTTAACCAATCTTGTGCATCCAATAGGTGTGTTTGTGTCATTAGATGATCAATTAGGTCATTTTCGTCCTCCCTAGGCTTATTCTTGTGCAATTAGGGTTTTTAACCAATCTTGTGCATCCAACAAGTTTGTTTATGTCATTGAATTAATATTTAGGTCATTTTTGTCCTCCCTAGGCATATTCTTGTCCAATTAGGGTTTTTAACCAATCTTGTGCATCCAATAGGTGTGTTTGTGTCATTGGATGATCAATTAGGTCGTTTTCGTCCTCCCTAGGCTTATTCTTGTCCAATTAGGGTTTTTAACCAATCTTGTGCATCCAATAACTTTGTTTGGGTCATTGAATTAATATTTAGATCATTTTCGTCCTCCCTAGGCATATTCTTGTCCAATTAGGGTTTTTAACCAATCTTGTGCATCCAATAGGTGTGTTTGTGTCATTGGATGATCAATTAGGTCATTTTCGTCCTCCCTAGGCTTATTCTTGTCCAATTAGGGTTTTTAACCAATCTTGTGCATCCAATAACTTTGTTTGTATCATTGAATTAATATTTAGGTCATTTTCGTCCTCCCTGGGCATATTCTTGTCCAATTAGGGTTTTTAACCAATCTTGTGCATCCAATAGGTGTGTTTGTGTCATTGGATGATCAATTAGGTCATTTTCGTCCTCCCTAGGCTTATTCTTGTCAAATTAGGGTTTTTAACCAATTTTTTGCATCCAATAAGTTCATATGTGTCATTGGATTAACGTTTAGGTCATTTTCATCCTCCCTAGGCATATTCTTGTCCAATTAGGGTTTTTAACCAATCTTGTGCTTCCAATAGGTGTGTTTGTGTCATTGGATGATCAATTAGGTCATTTTCGTCCTCCCTAGGCTTATTCTTGTCCAATTAGGGTTTTTAACCAATCTTGTGCATCCAATAAGTTCATTTGTGTCATTGGATTAACATTTAGGTCATTTTCGTCCTCCCTAGGCATATTCTTGTCCAATTAGGGTTTTTAACCAATCTTGTTCATCCAATTGGTGTGTTTGTGTCATTGGATGATCTATTAGGTCATTTTCGTCCTCCCTATGCTTATTCTTGTCCAATTAGGGGTTTTAACCAATCTTGTGCATCCGATAAGTTCATTTGTGTCATTGGATGATCAATTAGGTCATTTTCGTCCTCCCTAGGCATATTCTTGTCCAACTAGGGTTTTTAACCAATCTGGTGCATCCAATTGGTGTGTTTGTGTCATTGGATGATCAATTAGGTTATTTTCGTCCTCCTTAGGCTTATTCTTGTCCAATTAGGGTTTTTAACCAATCTTGTGCATCCAATAGGTGTGTTTGTGTCATTGGATGATCAATTAGGTCATTTTCGTCCTCCCTAGGCTTATTCTTGTTCAATTAGGGTTTTTAACCAATCTTGTGCATCCAATACGTTTGTTTGTATCATTGGATGATCAATTTGGTCATTTTCGTCCTCCCTAAGCTTATTCTTGTCCAATTAGGGTTTTTAACCAATCTTGTGCATCCAATAGGTGTGTTTGTGTCATTGGATGATCAATTAGGTCATTTTCGTCCTCCCTAGGCTTATTCTTGTCCAATTAGGGTTTTTAACCAATCTTGTGCATCCAATAACTTTGTTTGTATCATTGAATTAATATTTAGGTCATTTTCGTCCTCCCTGGGCATATTCTTGTCCAATTAGGGTTTTTAACCAATCTTGTGCATCCAATAGGTGTGTTTGTGTCATTGGATGATCAATTAGGTCATTTTCGTCCTCCCTAGGCTTATTCTTGTCAAATTAGGGTTTTTAACCAATTTTTTGCATCCAATAAGTTCATATGTGTCATTGGATTAACGTTTAGGTCATTTTCATCCTCCCTAGGCATATTCTTGTCCAATTAGGGTTTTTAACCAATCTTGTGCTTCCAATAGGTGTGTTTGTGTCATTGGATGATCAATTAGGTCATTTTCGTCCTCCCTAGGCTTATTCTTGTCCAATTAGGGTTTTTAACCAATCTTGTGCATCCAATAAGTTCATTTGTGTCATTGGATTAACATTTAGATCATTTTCGTCCTCCCTAGGCATATTCTTGTCCAAATTAGGGTTTTTAACCAGTCTTGTGCATCCAATAGGTGTGTTTGTGTCATTGGATGATCAATTAGGTCATTTTCGTCCTCCCAAGGCTTATTCTATTCCAATTAGGGTTTTTAACCAATCTTGTGCATCCAATAAGTTCATTTGTGTCATTGGATTAACATTTGGGTCATTTTCGTCCTCCCTAGGCATATTCTTGTCCAAATTAGGGTTTTTAACCAATCTTGTGCTTCCAATAGGTGTGTTTGTGTCATTGGATGATCAATTAGGTCATTTTCGTCCTCCCTAGGCTTATTCTTATCCAATTAGGGTTTTTAACCAATCTTGTGCATCCAATAGGTGTGTTTGTGTCATTGGATGATCAATTAGGTCATTTTCGTCCTCCCTAGGCTTATTCTTGTCCAATTAGGGTTTTTAACCAATCTTGTGCATCCAATAACTTTGTTTGTGTCATTGAATTAATATTTAGGTCATTTTCCTCCTCCCTAGGCATATTCTTGTCCAATTAGGGTTTTTAACCAATCTTGTGCATCCAATAAGTTCATTTATGTCATTTGATTAACATTTAGGTCATTTTCGTCCTTCCTAGGCATATTCTTGTCCAATTAGGGTTTTTAACCAATCTTGTGCATCCAATAGGTGTGTTTGTGTCATTGGATGATCAATTAGGTCATTTTCGTCCTCCCTAGGCTTATTCTTGTCCAATTAGGGTTTTTAACCAATCTTGTGCATCCAATAGGTGTGTTTGTGTTATTGGATGATCAATAAGGTCATTTTCGTCCTCCCTAGGCATATTCTTGTCCAATTAGGGTTTTTAACCAATCTTGTGCATCCAATAGGTGTGTTTGTGTCATTGGATGATCAATTAGGTCATTTTCGTCCTCCCTAGGCTTATTCTTGTCCAATTAGGGTATTTAACCAATCTTGTGCATCCAATAGGTGTGTTTGTGTCATTGGATGATCAATTAGGTCATTTTCGTCCTCCCTAGGCTTATTCTTGTCCAATTAGAGTTTTTAACCAATCTTGTGCATCCAATAACTTTGTTTATGTCATTGAATTAATATTTAGGTCATTTTCGTCCTCCCTAGGCTTATTCTTGTCCTTTTAGGGTTTTTAACCAATCTTGTGCTTCCAATAAGTGTGTTTGTGTCATTGGATGATCAATTAGGTCATTTTCGTCCTTCTTAGGCATATTCTTGTCCAATTAGGGTTTTTAACCAGTCTTGTGCATCCAATAGGTGTGTTTGTGTCATTGGATGATCAATTAGGTCATTTTCGTCCTCCCAAGGCTTATTCTTGTCCAATTAGGGTTTTTAACCAATCTTGTGCATCCAATAAGTTCAGTTGTGTCATTGGATTAACATTTAGGTCATTTTCGTCCTCCCTAGGCATATTCTTGTCCAATTAGGGTCTTTAACCAATCTTGTGCATCCAATAGGTGTGTTTGTGTCATTGGATGATCAATTAGGTCATTTTCGTCCTCCCTAGGCTTATTCTTGTCCAATTAGGGTTTTTAACCAATCTTGTGCATCCAATAAGTAGAGTTGTGTCATTGGATTAACATTTAGGTTATTTTCGTCCTCCCTAGGCATATTCTTGTCCAATTAGGGTTTTTAACCAATCTTGTGCATCCAATAGGTGTGTTTGTGTCATTGGATGATCAATTAGGTCATTTTCGTCCTCCCTAGGCTTATTCTTGTCCAATTAGGGTTTTTAACCAATCTTGTGCATCCAATAGGTGTGTTTGTTACATTGGATGATCAATTAGGTCATTTTCGTCCTCCCTAGGCTTATTCTTGTCCAATTAGGGTTTTTAACCATTCTTGTGCATCCAATAACTTTGTTTGTGTCATTGAATTAATATTTAGGTCATTTTCGTCCTCCCTAGGCATATTCTTGTCCAATTAGGGTTTTTAACCAATCTTGTGCATCCAATAGGTGTGTTTGTGTCATTGGATGATCAATTAGGTCATTTTCGTCCTCCCTAGTCTTATTTTTGTCCAATTAGGGTTTTTAACAAATCTTGTGCATCCAATAAGTTCATTTGTGTCATTGGATGATCAATTAGGTCATTTTCGTCCTCCTTAGGCTTATTCTTGTCCAATTATGGTTTTTAACCAATCTTGTGCATCCAATAGGTGTGTTTGTGTCATTGGATGATCAATTAGGTCATTTTCGTCCTCCCTAGGCTTATTCTTGTCCAATTAGGGTTTTTAACCAATCTTGTGCATCCAATAGGTGTGTTTGTGTCATTGGATGATCAATTAGGTCATTTTCGTCCTCCCTTGACTTATTCTTGTCAAATTAGGGTTTTTAACCAATCTTGTGCATCCAATAACTTTGTTTGTGTCATCGAATTAATATTTAGGTCATTTTCGTCCTCCATAGGCATATTCTTGTCCAATTAGGGTTTTGAACCAATCTTGTGCATCCAATAGGTGTGTTTGTGTCATTGGATGATCAATTAGGTCATTTTCGTCCTCCCTAGGCTTATTCTTGTCCAATTAGGGTTTTTAACCAATCTTGTGCATCCAATAACTTTGTTTGTGTCATTGAATTAATATTTAGGTCATTTTCGTCCTCCCTAGGCATATTCTTGACCAATTAGGGTTTATAACCAATCTTGTGCATCCAAAAGGTGTGTTTGTGTCATTGGATGATCGATTAGGTCATTTTCGTCCTCCCATGACTTATTCTTGTCAAATTAGGGTTTTTAACCAATCTTGTGCATCCAATAACTTTGTTTGTGTCATTGAATTAATATTTAGGTCATTTTCGTCCTCCCTAGGCATATTCTTGTCCAATTAGGGTTTTTAACCAATCTTGTGCATCCAATAGGTGTGTTTGTGTCATTGGATGATCAATTAGGTCATTTTCCTCCTCCCTAGGCATATTCTTGTCCAATTAGGGTTTTTAACCAATCTTGTGCATCCAATAGGTGTGTTTGTGTCATTGGATGATCAATTAGGTCATTTTCGTCCTCCCTAGACTTATTCTTGTCCAATTAGAGTTTTTAACCAATCTTGTGCATCCAATAAGTTAATTTGTGTCATTGGATTAACATTTAGGTCATTTTCGTCCTCCCTAGGCATATTCTTGTCCAATTAAGGATTTTAACCAATCTTGTGCATCCAATAGGTGTGTTTGTGTCATTGGATGATCAATTTAGGTCATTTTCGTCCTCCCTAGGCAGATTCTTGTCCAATTAGGGTTTTTAACCAATCTTGTGCATCCAATAGGTGTGTTTGTGTCATTGGATGATCAATTAGGTCATTTTCGTCCTCCCTAGGCTTATTCTTGTCCAATTAGGGTTTTTAACCAATCTTGTGCATCCAATAGGTGTGTTTGTGTCATTGGATGATCAATTAGGTCATTTTCGTCCTCCCTAGACTTATTCTTGTCCAATTAGGGTTTTTAACCAATCTTGTGCGTCCAATAACTTTGTTTGTGTCACTGAATTAATATTTAGGTGATTTTCGTCCTCCCTAGGCGTATTCTTGTCCAATTAGGGTTTTTAACCAATCTTGTGCATCCAATAGGTGTGTTTGTGTCATTGGATGATCAATTAGGTCATTTTCGTCCTCCCTAGGCTTATTCTTGTCCAATTAGGGTTTTCAACAAATCTTGTGCATCCAATAAGTTCATTTGTGTCATTGGATGATCAATTAGGTCATTTTCGTCCTCCCTAGGCATATTCTTGTCCAACTAGGGTTTTTAACCAATCTTGTGCATCCAGTAGGTGTGTTTGTGTCATTGGATGATCAATTAGGTCATTTTCGTCCTCCCTAGATTTATTCTTGTCCAATTAGGGTTTTAACCAATCTTGTGCATCCAATAACTTTGATTGTGTCATTGAATTAATATTTAGGTCATTTTCGTCCTCCCTAGGCATATTCTTGTCCAATTAGGGTTTTTAACCAATCTTGTGCATCCAATAGGTGTGTTTGTGTCATTGGATGATCAATTAGGTTATTTTCGTCCTACCTAGGCTTATTCTTGTCCAATTAGGGTTTTTAACCAATCTTGTGCATCCAATAAGTTCATTTGTTTCATTGGATTAACATTTAGGTCATTTTCGTCCTCCCTAGGCATATTCTTGTCCAATTAGGGTTTTTAACCAATCTTGTGCATCCAATAGGTGTGTTTGTGTCATTGGATGATCAATTAGGTCATTTTCGTCCTTTCTATGCTTATTCTTGTCCAATTAGGGTGTTCAACCAATCTTGTGCATCCAATAAGTTCATTTGTGTCATTGGCTGATCAATTAGGTCATTTTCGTCCTCCCTAGGCATATTCTTGTCCAATTAGGGTTTTAAACCAATCTTGTGCATCCAATAGGTGTGTTTGTGTCATTGGATGATCAGTTAGGTGATTTTCGTCCTCCCTAGGCTTATTGTTGTCCAATTAGGGTTTTTAACCAATCTTGTGCATCCAATAAGTTCATTTGTGTCATTGGATGATCAATTAGGTCATTTTCGTCCTCACTAGGCATATTCTTGTCCAACTAGGGTTTTAAACCAATCTTGTGCATC
>JBBPBR010001389.1:20757-64622 GCA_037974775.1 Cicer pinnatifidum | reverse complement strand
TAGGGAGGACCAAAATAACCTAACTGATCATCCAATGACACAAACACACCTATTGGATGCACAAGATTGGTCTAAAACTCTAATTGGACAAGAATATGCCTAGGGAGGACGAAAATGACCTAAATATTTATCCAATGACACAAATGAACTTATTGGATGCACAAGATTGGTTAAAAACCCTAATTGGACAAGAATAAACCTAGGGAGGACGAAAATGACCTAATTGATCATCCAATGACACAAACACACCTATTGGATGCACAAGACTGGTTAAAAACCCTAATTGGACAAGAATATGCCTAGGGAGGACGAAAATGACCTAATTGATCATCCAATGAAACAAACACACCTATTGGATGCACAAGATTGGTTAAAAACCCTAATTGGACAAGAATAAGCCTAGGGAGGACGAAAAAGACCTAATTGATCATCCAATGACACAAACACACCTATTGGATGCACAAGATTGGTCAAAAACCCTAATTGGACAAGAATAAGCCTAGGGAGAACGAAAATGACCTAAATGTTAATCCAATGACACAACTCAACTTATTGGATGCACAAGATTGGTTAAAAACCCTAATTGGACAAGAATAAGCCTAGGGACTACGAAAATGACCTAATTGTTCATCCAATGACACAAACACACCTATTGGATGCACAAGATTGGTTAAAAACCCTAATTGGACAAGAATATGCCTAGGGAGGTCGAAAATGACCTAATTGATCATCCAATGACACAAATGAACTTATTGGATGCACAAGATTAGTTAAAAACCCTAATTGGACAAGAATAAGCCTAGGGAGGACCAAAATAACCTAACTGATCATCCAATGACACAAACACACCTATTGGATGCACAAGATTGGTCTAAAACTCTAATTGGACAAGAATATGCCTAGGGAGGACGAAAATGACCTAAATATTTATCCAATGACACAAATGAACTTATTGGATGCACAAGATTGGTTAAAAACCCTAATTGGACAAGAATAAACCTAGGGAGGACGAAAATGACCTAAATGTTAATCCAATGACACAACTCAACTTATTGGATGCACAAGATTGGTTAAAAACCCTAATTGGACAAGAATAAGCCTAGGGAGGACGAAAATGACCTAATTGATCATCCAATGACACAAACACACCTATTGGATGCACAAGATTGGTTAAAAACCCTAATTGGACAAGAATATGCCTAGGGAGGACGAAAATGACCTAATTGATCATCCAATGACACAAACACACCTATTGGATGCACAAGATTGGTTAAAAACCCTAATTGGACAAGAATAAGCCTAGGGAGGACAAAAATGACCAAAATGTTAATCAAATGACACAACTCAACTTATTGGATGCACAAGATTGGTTAAAAACCCTAATTGGACAAGAATAAGCATAGGGAGGACGAAAATGACCTAATTGATCATCCAATGACACAAACACACCTATTGGATGCACAAGATTGGTTAAAAACCCTAATTGGACAAGAATATGCCTAGGGAGGACGAAAATGACCTAATTGATCATCCAATGACACAAACACACCTATTGGATGCACAAGATTGATTAAAAACCCTAATTGGCCAAGAATATGCCTAGGGAGAACGAAAATGACCTAAATTGATCATCCAATGACACAAACACACCTATTGTTTGCACAAGATTGGTTAAAAACCCTAATTGGACAAGAATATGCCTAGGGAGAACGAAAATGACCTAAATGTTAATCCAATGACACAAATGAACTTATTGGATGCACAAGATTGGTTAAATACCCTAATTGGACAAGAATAAGCCTAGGGAGGACGAAAATGACCTAATTGATCATCCAATGACACAAACACACCTATTGGATGCACAAGATTGATTAAAAACCCTAATTGGACAAGAATAAGCCTAAGGAGGACGAAAATGACCTAATTGATAATCCAATGACACAAACACACCTATTGGATGCACAAGATTGGTTAAAAACCCTAATTGGACAAGAATATGCCTAGGGAGGACGAAAATGACCTAATTGATCATCCAATGACACAAACACACCTATTGGATGCACAAGATCGGTTAAAAACCCTCATTGGACAAGAATATGCCTAGGGAGGACGAAAATGACCTAAATGTTAATCCAATGACACAAATGAACTTATTGGATGCACAAGATTGGTTAAAAACCCTAATTGGACAAGAATAAGCCTAGGGAGGACGAAAATGACCTAAATGTTAATCCATTGAAACAACTCAATTTATTGGATGCACAAGATTGGTTAAAAACCCTAATTGGACAAGAATAAGCCTAGGGAGGACGAAAATGACCTAATTGATCATCCAATGACACAAACACACCTATTGGATGCACAAGATTGGTTAAAAACCCTAATTGGACAAGAATAAGCGAAGGGAGGAAGAAAATGACCTAATTGATCATCCAATGACACAAACACACCTATTGGATGCACAAGATTGGTTAAAAACCCTAATTGGACAAGAATATGCCTAGGGAGGACGAAAATGACCTAATTGATCATCCAATGACACAAACACACCTATTGGATGCACAAGATCGGTTAAAAATCCTAACTGGACAAGAATAAGCCTAGGGAGGACGAAAATGACCTAATTGATCATCCAATGACACAAACACACCTATTGGATGCACAAGATTGGTTAAAAACCCTAATTGGACAAGAATATGCCTAGGGAGGACGAAAATGACCTAATTGATCATCCAATGACACAAACACACCTATTGGATGCACAAGATTGGTTAAAAACCCTAATTGGACAAGAATAAGCCTAGTGAGGACGAAAATGACCTAATTGATCATCAAATGACACTAACACACCTATTGGAAGCACAAGAATGGTTAATAACCCTACTTGGACAAGAATATGCCTAGGGAGGACGAAAATGACCTAATTGATCATCCAATGACACAAATGAACATATTGGATGCACAAGATTTGTTAAAAACCCTAATTGGACAAGAATAAGTCTAGGGAGGACGAAAATGACCTAATTGATCATCCAATGACACAAACACACCTATTGGATGCACAAGATTGGTTAAAAACCCTAATTGGACAAGAATATGCCTAGGGAGGACGAAAATGACCTAATTGATCATCCAATGACACAAACACACCTATTGGATGCACAAGATTGGTTAAAAACCCTAATTGGACAAGAATAAGCCTAGGGAGGACAAAAATGACCTAATTGATCATCCAATGACACAAACACACCTATTGGATGCACAAGATTGGTTTAAAACCCTAATTGGACAAGAATATGCCTAGGGAGGACGAAAATGACCTAATTGATCATCCAATGACACAAATGAACGTATTGGATGCACAAGATTAGTTAAAAACCCTAATTGGAAAAGAATATGCCTAGGGAGGACGAAAATAACCTAATTGATCATCCAATGACACAAACACAGCTATTGGATGCACAAGATTGGTTTAAAACTCTAATTGGACAAGAATATGCCTAGGGAGGACGAAAATGACCTATTTGATCTTCCAATGACACAAATGAACGTATTGGATGCACAAGATTAGTTAAAAACCCTAATTGGACAAGAATATGCCTAGGGAGGACCAAAATAACCTAATTGATCATCCAATGACACAAACACACCTATTGGATGCACAAGATTGGTTAAAAACCCTAATTGGACAAGAATATGCCTAGGGAGGACGAAAATGACCTAATTGATCATCCAATGACACAAACACACCTATTGGATGCACAAGATCGGTTAAAAACCCTAATGGGACAAGAATAAGCCTAGGGAGGACGAAAATGACCTAATTGATCATCCAATGACACAAACACACCTATTGGATGCACAAGATTGGTTAAAAACCCTAATTGGACAAGAATATGCCTAGGGAGGACGAAAATGACCTAATTGATCATCCAATGACACAAATGAACGTATTGGATGCACAAGATTAGTTAAAAAGCCTAATTGGACAAGAATATGCTTAGGGAGGACGAAAATAACCTAATTGATCATCCAATGACACAAACACACCTATTGGATGCACAAGATTGGTTAAAAACCCTAATTGGACAAGAATATGCCTAGGGAGGACGAAAATGACCTAATTGATCATCCAATGACACAAACACACCTATTGGATGCACAAGATTGGTTAAAAACCCTAATTGGACAAGAATATGCCTAGGGAGGACGAAAATGACCTAATTGATCATCCAATGACACAAACACACCTATTGGATGCAGAAGATTGGTTAAAAACCCTAATTGGACAATAATATGCGTAGGGAGGACGAAAATGACCTAAATATTAATTCAATGACACAAACAAACTTATTGGATTCACAAGATTGGTTAAAAACCCTAATTGGGCAAGAATAGGCCTAGGGAGGACGAAAATGACCTAATTGATCATCCAATGACACAAACACACCTATTGGATGCACAAGATTGGTTAAAAACCCTAATTGGACAAGAATAAGCCTAGGGAGGACGAAAATGACCTAATTGATCATCCAATGACACAAACACACCTATTGGATGCACAAGATTGGTTAAAAACCCTAATTGGACAAGAATATGCCTAGGGAGGACGAAAATGACCTAATTGATCATCCAATGACACAAACACACCTATTGGATGAACAAGATTGGTCTAAAACTCTAATTGGACAAGAATATGCCTAGGGAGGACGAATATGACCTAAATGTTAATCCAATGACACAAATGAACTTATTGGATGCACAAGATTGGTTAAAAACCCTAATTGGACAAGAATAAGCCTAGGGAGGAAGAAAATGACCTAAATGTTAATCCAATGACACAACTCAACTAATTGGATGCACAAGATTGGTTAAAAACCCTAATTGGGCAAGAATAAGCCTAGGGAGGACGAAAATGACCTAATTGATCATCCAATGACACAAACACACCTATTGGATGCACAAGATTGGTTAAAAACCCTAATTGGACAAGAATATGCCTAGGGAGGACGAAAATGACCTAAATATTAATTCAATGACACAAACAAACTTATCGGATGCCCAAGATTGGTTAAAAATCCTAATTGGACAAGAATAAGCCTAGGGAGGACGAAAATGACCTAATTGATCATCCAATGACACAAACACACCTATTGGATGCACAAGATTGGTTAAAAACCCTAATTGGACAAGAATATGCCTAGTGAGGACGTAAATGACCTAAATGTTAATCCAATGACACAAATGAACTTATTAGATGTACAAGATTGGTTAAAAATCCTAATTGGACAAGAATAAGCCTAGGGAGGACGAAAATGACCTCATTGATCATCCAATGACACAAACACACCTATTGGATGCACAAGATTGGTTAAAAACCCTAATTGGACAAGAATATGCCTAGGGAGGACGAAAATGACCTAATTGATCATCCAATGACACAAACACACCTATTGGATGCACAAGATTGGTTAAAAACCCTAATTGGACAAGAATATGCCTAGGGAGGTCGAAAATGACCTAATTGATCATCCAATGACACAAATGAACTTATTGGATGCACAAGATTAGTTAAAAACCCTAATTGGACAAGAATAAGCCTAGGGAGGACAAAAATAACCTAACTGATCATCCAATGACACAAACACACCTATTGGATGCACAAGATTGGTCTAAAACTCTAATTGGACAAGAATATGCCTAGGGAGGACGAAAATGACCAAAATATTTATCCAATGACACAAATGAACTTATTGGATGCACAAGATTGGTTAAAAACCCTAATTGGACAAGAATAAGCCTAGGGAGAACGAAAATGACCTAAATGTTAATCCAATGACACAACTCAACTTATTGGATGCACAAGATTGGTTAAAAACCCTAATTGGACAAGAATAAGCCTAGGGAGGACGAAAATGACCTAATTGATCATCCAATGACACAAACACACCTATTGGATGCACAAGATTGGTTAAAAACCCTAATTGGACAAGAATATGCCTAGGGAGGACGAAAATGACCTAATTGATCATCCAATGACACAAATGAACTTATTGGACGCACAAGATTAGTTAAAAACCATAATTGGACAAGAATAAGCCTAGGGATGACGAAAATGACCTAATTGATCATCCAATGACACAAACACACCTATTGGATGCACAAGATTGGTTAAAAACCCTAATTGGACAAGAATATGCCTAGGGAGGACAAAAATGACCTAAATGTAAATCCAATGACACAAAGGAACTTATTGGATGCACAAGATTGGTTAAAAACCCTAATTAAACAAGAATAAGCCTAGGGAGGACGAAAATGACCTAAATGTTAATCCAATGACACAACTCAACTTATTGGATGCACAAGATTGGTTAAAAACCCTAATTGGACAAGAATAAGCCTAGGGAGGACGAAAATGACCTAATTGATCATCCAATGACACAAACACACCTATTGGATGCACAAGATTGGTTAAAAACCCTAATTGGACAAGAATATGCCTAGGGAGGACGAAAATGACCTAAATATAATTCAATGACACAAACAAACTTATCGGATGCACAAGATTGGTTAAAAACCCTAATTGGACAAGAATAAGCCTAGGGAGGACGAAAATGACCTAATTGATCATCCAATGACACAAACACACCTATTAGATGCACAAGATTGGTTAAAAACCCTAATTGGACAAGAATATGCCTAGGGAGGATGAAAATGACCTAATTGATCAACCAACGACACAAACACACCTATTGGATGCACAACATCGGTTAAAAACCCTAATTGGACAAGAATAAGCCTAGGGAGGACGAAAATGACCTAATTGATCATCCAATGACACAAACACACCTATTGGATGCACAAGATTGGTTAAAAACCCTAATTGGACAAGAATATGCCTAGGGAGGACGAAAATGACCTAATTGATCATCCAATGACACAAATGAACTTATTGGATGCACAAGATTAGTTAAAAACCCTAATTGGACAAGAATAAGCTTTGGGAGGACGAAAATTACCTAATTGATCATCCAATGACACAAACACACCTATTGGATGCACAAGATTGGTCTAAAACTCTAAATGAGCAAGAATATGCCTAGGGAGGACGAAAATGACCAAAATGTTAATCCAATGACACAAATGAACGTATTGGATGCACAAGATTGGTTAAAAACCCTAATTGGACAAGAATAAGCCTAGGGAGGACGAAAATGACCTAATTGATCATCCAATGACACAAACACACCTATTGGATGCACAAGATTGGTTAAAAACCCTAATTGGACAAGAATATGCCTAGGGAGGACGAAAATGACCTAATTGATCATCCAATGACACAAACACACCTATTGGATGCACAAGATTGGTTAAAAACCCTAATTGGACAAGAATATGCCTAGGGAGGACGAAAATGACCTAAATATTAATTCAATTACACAAACAAAGTTATTGGATGCACAAGATTGGTTAAAAACCCTAATTTGACAAGAATAGGCCTAGGGAGGACGTAAATGACCTAATTGATCATCCAATGACACAAACACACCTATTGGATGCACAAGATTGGTTAAAAACCCTAATTGGACAAGAATATGCCTAGGGAGGACGAAAATGACCTAATTGATCATCCAATGACACAAACACACCTATTGGATGCACAAGATTGGTTAAAAACCCTAATTGGACAAGAATATGCCTAGGGAGGACGAAAGTCACCTAAATATTAATTCAATGACACAAACAAACTTATTGGATGCACAAGATTGGTTAAAAACCCTAGTTGGACAAGAATAAGCATAGGGAGGACGAAAATGACCTAATTGATCATCCAATGACACAACCACACCTATAGGATGCACAAGATTGGTTAAAAACCCTAATTGGACAAGAATAAGCCTAGGGAGGACGAAAATGACCTAATTGATCATCCAATGACACAAACACACCTATTGGATGCACAAGATTGGTTAAAAACCCTAATTGGACAAGAATATGCCTAGGGAGGACGAAAATGACCTAATTGATCATCCAATGACACAAACACACCTATTGGATGCACAAGATTGGTTAAAAACCCTAATTGGACAAGAATAAGCCTAGTGAGGACGAAAATGACCTAATTGATCATCAAATGACACTAACACACCTATTGGAAGCACAAGAATGGTTAATAACCCTACTTGGACAAGAATATGCCTAGGGAGGACGAAAATGACCTAATTGATCATCCAATGACACAAATGAACATATTGGATGCACAAGATTTGTTAAAAACCCTAATTGGACAAGAATAAGTCTAGGGAGGACGAAAATGACCTAATTGATCATCCAATGACACAAACACACCTATTGGATGCACAAGATTGGTTAAAAACCCTAATTGGACAAGAATATGCCTAGGGAGGACGAAAATGACCTAATTGATCATCCAATGACACAAACACACCTATTGGATGCACAAGATTGGTTAAAAACCCTAATTGGACAAGAATAAGCCTAGGGAGGACAAAAATGACCTAATTGATCATCCAATGACACAAACACACCTATTGGATGCACAAGATTGGTTAAAAACCCTAATTGGACAAGAATATGACTAGGGACGACGAAAATGATCTAAATGTAAATCTAATGACACAACTCAACTTATTGGATGCACAAGATTGGTTAAAAACCCTAATTGGACAAGAATAAGCCTAGGGAGGACGAAAATGACCTAATTGATCATCCAATGACACAAACACACCTATTGGATGCACAAGATTGGTTAAAAACCCTAATTGGACAAGAATAAGCCTAGGGAGGACAAAAATGACCTAATTGATCACCCAATGATACAAACACACCTATTGGATGCACAAGATTGGTTAAAAACCCTAATTGGACAAGAATAAGCCTAGGGAGGACGAAAATGACCTAATTGATCATCCAATGACACAAACACACCTATTGGATGCACAAGATTGGTTAAAAACCCTAATTGGACAAGAATAAGCCTAGGGAGGACGAAAATGACCTAATTGATCATCCAATGACACAAACACACCTATTGGATGCACAAGATTGGTATAAAACCCTAGTTGGAAAAGAATATGCCTAGGGAGGACGAAAATGACCTAATTGATCATCCAATGACACAAATGAACTTATTGGATGCACAAGATTGGTTAAAATCCCTAATTTGACAAGAATAAGCCTAGGGAGGACGAAAATGACCTAATTGATCATCCAATGACACAAACACACCTATTGGACGCACAAGATTGGTTAAAAACCCTAATTGGACAAGAATATGCCTTGGGAGGACGAAAATGACCTAAATGTTAATCCAATGACACAAATGAACTTATTGGATGCACAAGATTGGTTAAAAACCTTAATTGGACAAGAATAAGCCTAGGGAAGACGAAAATGACCTAATTGATCATCCAATGACACAAACACACCTATTGGATGCACAAGATTGGTTAAAAACCCTAATTGGACAAGAATATGCCTAGGGAGGACGAAAATGACCTAATTGATCATCCAATGACACAAACACACCTATTGGATGCACAAGATTGGTTAAAAACCCTAACTAGACAAGAATATGCCTAGGGATGACGAAAATGACCTAATTGATCATCCAATGACACAAACACACCTATTGGATGCACAAGATTGGTTAAAAACCCTAATTTGACAAGAATATGACTAGGGAGGACGAATATGACCTAAATGTTAATCCAATAACACAAATGAACTTATTGGATGCACAAGATTGGTTAAAAACCCTAATTGGACAAGAATAAGCCTAGGGAGGACGAAAATGACCTAATTGATCATCCAATGACACAAACACACCTATTGGATGCACAAGATTGGTTAAAAACCCTAATTGGACAAGAATATGCCTAGGGAGGACGAAAATGACCTAAATATTAATTCAATGACACTAACAAAGTTATTGGATGCACAAGATTGGTTAAAAACCCTAATTTGACAAGAATAAGCCTAGGGAGGACGAAAATGACCTAATTGATCATCCAATGACACAAGCACACCTATTGGATGCACAAGATTGGTTAAAAACCCTAATTGGACAAGAATATGCCTAGGGAGGACGAATATGACCTAAATGTTAATCCAATAACACAAATGAACTTATTGGATGCACAAGATTGGTTAAAAACCCTAATTGGACAAGAATAAGCCTAGGGAGGACGAAAATGACCTAATTGATCATCCAATGACACAAACACACCTATTGGATGCACAAGATTGGTTAAAAACCCTAATTGGACAAGAATATGCCTAGGGAGGACGAAAATGACCTAATTGATCATCCAATGACACAAACACACCTATTGGATGCACAAGATTGGTTAAAAACCCTAATTGGACAAGAATATGCCTAGGGAGGACGAATATTACCTAAATGTTAATCCAATAACACAAATGAACTTATTGGATGCACAAGATTGGTTAAAAACCCTAATTGGACAAGAATAAGCCTAGGGAGAACGAAAATGACCTAATTGATCATCCAATGACACAAACACACCTATTGGATGCACAAGATTGGTTAAAAACCCTAATTGGACAAGAATATGCCTAGGGAGAACGAAAATGACGTAATTGATCATCCAATGACACAAACACACCTATTGGATGCACAAGATTGGTTAAAAACCCTAATTGGACAAGAATATGCCTAGGGAGGACGAAAATGACCTAATTGATCATCCAATGACACAAACACACCTATTGGATGCACAAGATTGGTTAAAAACCCTAATTGGAAAAGAATATGACTATGGAGGACGAAAATGACCTAATTGATCATCCAATGACACAAACACACCTATTGGATGCACAAGATTGGTTAAAAACCCTAATTGGACAAGAATATGCCTAGGGAGGACGAAAATGACCTAATTGATCATCCAATGACACAAACACACCTATTGGATGCACAAGATTGGTTAAAAATCCTAATTGGACAAGAATATGCCTAGGGAGGACGAAAATGACCTAAATATTAATTCAATGACACAAACAAACTTATCAGATGCACAAGATTGGTTAAAAACCCTAATTGGACAAGAATAAGCATAGGGAGGACGAAAATGACTTAATTGATCATCCAATGACACAAACACACCTATTAGATGCACAAGATTGGTTAAAAACCCTAATTGGACAAGAATAAGCCTAGGGAGGACGAAAATTACCTAATTGATCATCCAATGACACAAACACACCTATTGGATGCACAAGATTGGTTAAAAACCCTAATTGGACAAGAATATGCCTAGGGAGGACGAAAATGACCTAATTGATCATCCAATGACACAAACACACCTATTGGATGCAACAGATTGGTTAAAAACCCTAATTGGACCAGAATAAGCCTAGGGAGGACGAAAATTACCTAATTGATCATCCAATGACACAAACACACCTATTGGATGCACAAGATTGGTTAAAAACCCTAATTGGACAAGAATATGCCTAGGGAGGAGGAAAATGACATAAATGTTAAGCCAATGACACAAATGAACTTATTGGATGCACAAGATTGGTTAAAAACCCTAATTGGACAAGAATAAGCCTAGGGAGGACGAAAATGACCTAAATGTTAATCCAATGACACAGCTCAACTTATTGGATGCACAAGATTGGTTAAAAACCCTAATTGGACAAGAATATGCCTAGGGAGGACGAAAATGACCTAATTGATCATCCAATGACACAAACACACCTATTGGATGCACAAGATTGGTTAAAAACCCTAATTGGACAAGAATAAGCCTAGGGATGACGAAAATGATCTAATTGATCATCCAATGACACAAACACACCTATTGGATGCACAAGATTGGTTAAAAACCCTAATTGGACAAGAATAAGCCTAGGGAGGACGAAAATGACCTAATTGATCATCCAATGACACAAATACACCTATTAGATGCACAAGATTAGTTAAAAACCCTAATTGGACAAGAATATGCCTAGGGAGGACGAAAATGACCTAATTGATCATCCAATGACACAAACACACCTATTGGATGCACAAGATTGGTTAAAAACCCTAATTGGACAAGAATATGCCTAGGGAGGACGAAAATGACCTAAATGTAAATCCAATGACACAAACACACCTATTGGATGTACAAGATTGGTTAAAAACCCTAATTGGACAAGAATAAGCCTAGGGAGGACGAAAATGACCTAAATGTTAATCCAATGACACAACTCAACTTATTGGATGCACAAGATTGGTTAAAAACCCTAATTGGAAAAGAATAAGCCTAGGGAGGACGAAAATGACCTAATTGATCATCCAATGACACAAACACACCTATTGGATGCACAAGATTGGTTAAAAACCCTAATTGGACAAGAATATGCCTAGGGAGGACGAAAATGACCTAATTGATCATCCAATGACACAGACACACCTATTGGATGCACATGATTGGTTAAAAACCCTAATTGGACAAGAATATGCCTAGGGAGAACGAAAATGACCTAAATATTAATTCAAGGACACAAACAAAGTTATTCGATGCACAAGATTGGTTAAAAACCCTAATTGGACAACAATAAGCCTTGGGAGGACGAAAATGACCTAAATGTTAATCCAATGAAACAACTCAACTTATTGGATGCACAAGATTGGTTAAAAACCCTAATTGGACAAGAATAAGCCTACGGAGGACGAAAATGACCTAAATGTTATTCCAATGACACAACTCAACTTATTGGATGCACAAGATTGGTTAAAAACCCTAATTGGACAAGAATAAGCCTAGGGAGGACGAAAATGACCTAATTGATCATCCAATGACACAAACACACCTATTGGATGCACAAGATTCGTTAAAAACCCTAATTGGACAAGAATATGCCTAGGGAGGACGGATATGACCTAAATGTTAATCCAATGACACAAATGAACTTATTGGATGCACAAGATTGGTTAAAAACCCTAATTGGACAAGAATAAGCCTAGGGAGGATCAAAGCGACCTAATTGATCATCCAATGAGATAAACACACCTATTGGATGCACAAGATTGGTTAAAAACCCTAATTGGACAAGAATATGCCTAGGGCGGACAAAAATGGCCTAAATGTTAATCCAATGACACAAATGAACTTATTGGATGCACAAGATTGGTTAAAAAACCTAATTGGACAAGAATAAGCCTAGGAAGGAAGAAAATTACATAATTGATCATCCAATGACACAAACACACCTATTGGATGCACAAGATTGGTTAAAAACCCTAATTGGACAAGAATATGCCTAGGGAGGACGAAAATGACCTAATTGATCATCCAATGACACAAACACACCTATTGGATGCACAAGATTGGTTAAAAACCCTAATTGGACAAGAATAAGCCTAGGGAGGACGAAAATGACCTAATTGATCATCCAATGACACAAACACACCTATTGGATGCACAAGATTGGTTAAAAACCCTAATTGGACAAGAATATGCCTAGGGAGGACGAAAATGACCTAATTGATCATCCAATAACACAAATGAACTTATTGGATGCACAAGATTGGTTAAAAACCCTAATTGGACAAGAATAAGCCTAGGGAGGACGAAAATGATCTAATTGATCGTCCAATGACACAAACACACCTATTGAATGCACAAGATTGGTTAAAAACCCTAATTGGACAAGAATATGCCTAGGGAGGACTAAAATGACCTAAATGTTAATCCAATGACACAAATGAACTTATTGGATGCACAAGATTGGTTAAAAACCCTAATTGGACAAGAATAAGCCTAGGGAGGACGAAAATGACCTAATTGATCATCCAATGACACAAACACACCTATTGGATGAACAAGATTGGTCTAAAACTCTAATTGGACAAGAATATGCCTACGGATGACGAAAATGACCTAAATGTTAATCCAATGACACAAATGAACTTATTGGATGCACAAGATTGGTTAAAAACCCTAATTGGACAAGAATAAGCCTAGGGAGGACGAAAATGACCTAATTGATCATCCAATGACACAAACACACCTATTGGATGCACAAGATTGGTTAAAAACCCTAATTGGACAAGAATATGCCTAGGGAGGACGAAAATGACCTAATTGATCATCCAATGACACAAATGAACTTATTGGATGCACAAGATTGGTTAAAAACCCTAATTGGACAAGAATAAGCCTAGGGAGGACGAAAATGACCTAATTGATCATCCAACGACACAAACACACATATTGGATTCACAAGATTAGTTAAAAACCCTAATTGGACAAGAATATGCCTAGGGAGGACGAAAATGACCTAAATGTTAATCCAATGACACAAATGAACTTATTGGATGCACAAGATTGGTTAAAAACCCTAATTGGACAAGAATAAGCCTAGGGAGGACGAAAATAACCTAATTGAACATCCAATGACACAAACACACCTGTTGGATGCACAAGATTGGTTAAAAACCCTAATTGGACAAGAATATGCCTAGGGAAGACGAAAATGACCTAAATATTAATTCAAGGACACAAACAAAGTTATTGGATGCACAAGATTGGTTAAAAACCCTAATTGGACAAGAATAAGCCTAGGGAGGACGAAAATGACCTAATTGATCATCCAATGACACAAACACACCTATTGGATGCACAAGATTGGTTAAAAACCCTAATTGGACAAGAATATGCCTAGGCAGGACGAAAATAACCTAAATATTAATTCAATGACACAAACAAACTTATTGGATGCACAAGATTGGTTAAAAACCCTAATTGGACAAGAATAAGCCTAGGGAGGACAAAAATGACCTAACTGATTATCCAATGACACAACCACACCTATTGGATGCACAAGATTGGTTAAAAACCCTAATTGGACAAGAATATGCCAAGGGAAGACGAAAATGACCTAAATGTTAAACCAATAACACAAATGAACTTATTGGATGCACAAGATTGGTTAAAAACCCTAATTGGACAAGAATATGCCTAGGGAGGACGAAAATGACCTAAATGTTAATCCAATGACACAAATGAACTTATTGGATGCACAAGATTGGTTAAAAACCCTAATTGGACAAGAATAAGCCTAGGGAGGACGAAAATAACCTAATTGATCATGCAATGACACAAACACACCTATTGGATGCACAAGATTGGTTAAAAACCCAAATTGGACAAGAATAAGCCTTGGGAGGACGAAAATGACCTAATTGATCATCCAATGACACAAACACACCTATTGGATGCACAAGATTGGTTAAAAACCCTAATTGGACAAGAATATGCCAACGGAGGACGAAAATGACCTAAATGTTAATCCAATAACACAAATGAACTTATTGGATGCACAAGATTGGTTAAAAACCCTAATTGGACAAGAATATGCCTAGGGAGGACGAAAATGACCTAAATGTTAATCCAATGACACAAATGAACTTATTGGATGCACAAGATTGGTTAAAAACCCTAATTGGACAAGAATAAGCCTAGGGAGGACGAAAATAACCTAATTGAACATCCAATGACACAAACACACCTATTGTATGCACAAGATTGGTTAAAAACCCTAATTGGACAAGAATATGCCTAGGGAGGACGAAAATGACCTAAATATTAATTAAAGGACACAAACAAAGTTATTGGATGCACAAGATTGGTTAAAAACCCTAATTGGACAAGAATAAGCCTAGGGAGGACGAAAATGACCTAATTGATCATCCAATGACACAAACACACCTATTGGATGCACAAGATTGGTTAAAAACCCTAATTGGACAAGAATATGCCTAGGGAGGACGAAAATAACCTAAATATTAATCCAATGACACAACTCAACTTATTGGATGCACAAGATTGGTTAAAAACCCTAATTGGACAAGAATAAGCCTAGGGAGGACGAAAATGACCTAATTGATCATCCAATGACACAAACACACCTATTGGATGCACAAGATTGGTTAAAAACCCTAATTGGACAAGAATATGCCTAGGGAGGACGAAAATGACCTAATTGATCATCCAATGACACAAATGAACTTATTGGATGCACAAGATTAGTTAAAAACACTAATTGGACAAGAATAAGCCTAGGGAGGACGAAAATAACCTAACTGATCATCCAATGACACAAACACACCTATTGGATGCACAAGATTGGTCTAAATAATTGGATAAGAATATGCCTAGGGAGGACGAAAATGACCTAAATATTAATCCAATGACACAAATGAACTTATTGGATGCACAAGATTGGTTAAAAACCCTAATTGGACAAGAATAACCCTAGGGAGGACGAAAATGACCTAAATGTTAATCCAATGACACAACTCAACTTATTGGATGCACAAGATTGGTTAAAAACCCTAATTGGACAAGAATAAGCCTAGGGAGGACGAAAATGACCTAATTGATCATCCAATGACACAAACACACCTATTGGATGCACAAGATTGGTTAAAAACCATAATTGGACAAGAATAACCCTAGAGAGGACGAAAATGACCTAAATGTTAATCCAATGACACAAATCAACTTATTGGATGCACAAGATTGGTTAAAAACCCTAACTGGACAAAAATAAGCCTAGGGATGACGAAAATGACCTAATTGATCATCCAATGACACAAACACACCTATTTGATGCACAAGATTGGTTAAAAACCCTAATTGAACAAGAATATGCCTAGGGAGGACGAAAATGACCTAAATGTAAATCCAATGACGCAAATGAACTTATTGGATGCACAAGATTGGTTAAAAACCCTAATTGGACAAGAATAAGCCTAGGGAGGACGAAAATGACCTAAATGTTAATCCAATGACACAACTCAACTTATTGGATGCACAAGATTGGTTAAAAACCCTAATTGGACAAGAATAAGCCTAGGGAGGACGAAAATGACCTAATTGATCATCTAATGACTCAAACACACCTATTAGATGCACAAGATTGGTTAAAAACCCTAATTGGACAAGAATAAGCCTAGGGAGGACGAAAATGACCTAACTGATCATCCAATGACACAAACACACCTATTAGATGCACAAGATTGGTTAAAAACCCTAATTGGACAAGAATAAGCCTATGGAGGACGAAAATGACCTAAATATTAATTCAATGACACAAATGAACTTATTGGATGCACAAGATTGGTTAAAAACCCTAATTGGACAAGAATAAGCCTAGGGAGGACGAAAATGACCTAATTGATCATCCAATGACACAAACACACCTATTGGATGCACAAGATTGGTTAAAAACCCTAATTGGACAAGAATATGCCTAGGGAGGACGAAAATGACCTAATTGATCACCCAATGACACAAACACACCTATTGGATGCACTAGATTGGTTAAAAACACTAATTGGACAAGAATATGCCTAGGGAGGACGAATATGACCTAAATGTTAATCCAATAACACAAATGAACTTATTGGATGCACAAGATTGGTTAAAAACTCTAATTGGACAAGAATAAATCTAGGGAGAACGAAAATGACCTAAATGTTAATCCAATGACACAACTCAACTTATTGGATGCACAAGATTGGTTAAAAACCCTAATTGGACAAGAATAAGCCTAGGGAGGACGAAAATGACCTAATTGATCATCCAATGACACAAACAAACCTATTGGATGCACAAGATTGGTTAAAAACCCTAATTGGACAAGAATATGCCTAGGGAGGACGAAAATGACCTAATTGATCATCCAATGACACAAATGAACTTATTGGATGCACAAGATTAGTTAAAAACCCTAATTGGACAAGAATAAGCCTAGGGAGGACCAAAATAACCTAACTGATCATCCAATGACACAAACACACCTATTGAATGCACAAGATTGGTCTAAAACTCTAATTGGACAAGAATATGCCTAGGGAGGACGAAAATGACCTAAATATTTATCCAATGACACAAATGAACTTATTGGATGCACAAGATTGGTTAAAAACCCTAATTGGACAAGAATAAGCCTAGGGAGGACGAAAATGACCTAAATGTTAATCCAATGACACAACTCAACTTATTGGATGCACAAGATTGGTTAAAAACCCTAATTGGACAAGAATATGCCTAGGGAGGACGAAAATGACCTAATTGATCATCCAATGACACAAACACACCTATTGGATGCACAAGATTGGTCAAAAACCCTAATTGGACAAGAATAAGCCTAGGGAGAACGAAAACGACCTAAATGTTAATCCAATGACACAACTCAACTTATTGGATGCACAAGATTGGTTAAAAACCCTAATTGGACAAGAATAAGCCTAGGGAGGACGAAAATGACCTAATTGATCATCCAATGACACAAACAAACCTATTGGATGCACAAGATTGGTTAAAAACCCTAATTGGACAAGAATATGCCTAGGGAGGACGAAAATGACCTAATTGATCATCCAATGACACAAATGAACTTATTGGATGCACAAGATTAGTTAAAAACCCTAATTGGACAAGAATAAGCCTAGGGAGGACCAAAATAACCTAACTGATCATCCAATGACACAAACACACCTATTGAATGCACAAGATTGGTCTAAAACTCTAATTGGACAAGAATATGCCTAGGGAGGACGAAAATGACCTAAATATTTATCCAATGACACAAATGAACTTATTGGATGCACAAGATTGGTTAAAAACCCTAATTGGACAAGAATAAGCCTAGGGAGGACGAAAATTACCTAAATGTTAATCCAATGACATAACGCAACTTATTGGATGCACAAGATTGGTTAAAAACCCTAATTGGACAAGAATAAGCCTAAGGAGGACGAAAATGACCTAATTGATCATCCAATGACACAAACACACGTATTGGATGCACAAGATTGGTTAAAAACCCTAATTGGACAAGAATATGCCTAGGGAGGACGAAAATGACCTAATTGATCATCCAATGACACAAACACACGTATTGAATGCACAAGATTGGTTAAAAACCCTAATTGGACAAGAATATGCATAGGGAGGACGAAAATGACCTAATTGATCTTCCAATGACACAAACACACCTATTGGATGCACAAGATTGGTTAAAAACCCTAATTGGATAAGAATATGCCTAGGGAGGACGAAAATGACCTAATTGATCATCCAATGACACAAACACACCTATTGGATGCACAAGATTGATTAAAAACCCTAATTGGATAAGAATAAGCCTAGGGAGGACGAAAATGACCTAAATGTTAATCCAATGACACAACGCAACTTATTGGATGCACAACATTGGTTAAAAATCCTAATTGGACAAGAATAAGCCTAGGGAGGACGAAAATGACCTAATTGATCATCCAATGACACAAACACACCTATTGGATGCACAAGATTGGTTAAAAACCCTAATTGGACAAGAATATGCCTAGGGAGGACGAAAATGACCTAATTGATCATCCAATGACACAAACACACCTATTGGATGCACAAGATTGGTCTAAAACTCTAATTGGACAAGAATATGCCTAGGGAGGACGAAAATGACCTAAATGTTAATCCATGACACAAATGAACGTATTGGATGCACAAGATTGGTTAAAAACCCTAATTGCACAAGAATAAGCCTAGGGAGGACGAAAATGACCTAAATGTTAATCCAATGACACAACTCAACTTATTGGATGCACAAGATTGGTTAAAAACCCTAATTGGACAAGAATATGCCTAGAGAGGACGAAAATGACCTAATTGATCATCCAATAATACAAACACACCTATTGGATGCACAAGATTGGTTAAAAACCCTAATTGGACAAGAATATGCCTAGGGAGGACGAAAATGACCTAATTGATCATCCAATGACACAAACACACCTATTGGATGCACAAGATTGGTTAAAAACCTTAATTGGACAAGAATATGCCTAGGGAGGACGAAAATGACCTAAATATAAATTCAATGACACAAACAAAGTTATTGGATGCACAAGATTGGTTAAAAACACTAATTGGACAAGAATAAGCCTAGGTAGAACGAAAATGACCTAATTGATCATCCAATGATACAAATACACCTATTGGATGCACAAGATTGGTTAAAAACCCTAGTTGGACAAGAACATGCCTAGGGAGGACGAAAATGACCTAATTGATCATCCAACGACACTAATGAACTTATTAGATGCACAAGATTGGTTAAAAACCCTAATTGGACAAGAATAAGCCTAGGGAGGACGAAAATGACCTAATTGATCATCCAATGACACAAACACACCTATTGGAGGCACAAGATTGGTTAAAAACCCTAATTGGACAAGAATATGCCTAGGGAGGACGAAAAGGACCTAATTGATCATCCAATGACACAAACACACCTATTGGATGCACAAGATTGGTTAAAAACCCTAATTGGACAAGAATATGCCTAGGGAGGATGAAAATGACCTAATTGATCATCCAATGACACAAACACACCTATTGGATGCACAAGATCGGTTAAAAACCCTAATTGAACAAGAATAAGCCTAGGGAGGACGAAAGTGACCTAATTGATCATCCAATGACACAAACACACCTATTGGATGCACAAGATTGGTTAAAAACCCTAATTGGACAAGAATATGCCTAAGGAGGACGAAAATGACCTAAATATTAATTCAATGACACAAACAAAGTTATTGGATGCACAAGATTGGTTAAAAACCCTAATTGGACAAGAATAAGCCTAGGGATGACGAAAATGACCTAATGAATCATCCAATGACACAAACACACCTATAGGATGCACAAGATTGGTTAAAAACCTTAATTGGACAAGAATATGCCTAGGGAGGACGAAAATGACCTAAATGTAAATCCAATGACACAAATGAACTTATTGGATGCACAAGATTGGTTAAAAACCCTAATTGGACAAGAATAAGCCTAGGGAGGACGAAAATGACCTAAATGTTAATCCAATGACACAACTCAACTTATTGGATGCACAAGATTGGTTAAAAACCCTAATTGGACAAGAATAAGCCTAGGGAGGACGAAAATAACCTAATTGATCATCCAATGATACAAATACACCTATTGGATGCACAAGATTGGTTAAAAACCCTAATTGGACAAGAATATGCCTAGGGAGGACGAAAATGACCTAAATGTTAATCCAATGACACAAATGAACTTATTGGATGCACAAGATTGGTTAAAAACCCTAATTGGATAAGAATAAGCCTAGGGAGGTTGGAAATGACCTAAATGTTAATCCAATGACACAACTCAACTTATTGGATGCACAAGATTGGTTAAAAACCCTAATTGGACAAGAATAAGCCTAGGGAGGACGAAAATGACCTAATTGATCATCCAATGACACAAACACACCTATTGGATGCACAAGATTGGTTAAAAACCCTAATTGGACAAGAATATGCCTAGGGAGGACGAAAATGACCTAAATGTTAATCCAATGACACAAATGAACTTATTGGATGCAGAAGATTGGTTAAAAACCCTAATTGGACAAGAATAAGCCTTCGGAGGATGAAAATGACCTAATTAATCATCCAATGACACAAACACACCTATTGGATGCAAAAGACTAGTTAAAAACCCTAATTGGACAAGAATATGCCTAGGAAGGACGAAAATGACCTAATTGATCATCCAATGACACAAACACACCTATTGGATGCACAAGATTGGTTAAAAACCCTAATTGGACAAGAATAAGCCTAGGGAGGACGAAAATGACCTAATTGATCATCCAATGACACAAACACACCTATTGGATGCACAAGATTGGTTAAAAACGCTAATTGGACAAGAATATGCCTAGGGAGGACGAAATTGACCTAAATTGATCATCCAATGACACAAACACACCTATTGGATGCACAAGATTGGTTAAAAACCCTAATTGGACAAGAATATGCCTAGGGAGGACGAAAATGACCTAAATGTTAATCCAATGACACAAATGAACTTATTAGATGTACAAGATTGGTTAAAAACCCTAATTGGACAAGAATAAGTCTAGGGAGGACGAAAATGACCTAATTGATCATCTAATGACACAAACACACCTATTGGATGCACAAGATTGGTTAAAAACCCTAATTGGACAAGAATAAGCCTAGGGAGGACGAAAATGACCTAATTGATCATCCAATGACACAAACACACCTATTGGATGCACAAGATTGGTTAAAAACCCTAATTGGACAAGAATATGCCTAGGGAGGACGAAAATGACCTAATTGATCATCCAATGACACAAATGAACTTATTGGATGCACAAGATTAGTTAAAAACCCTAATTGGACAAGAATATGCCTAGGGAGGACGAAAATGACCTAATTGATCATCCAATGACATAAACACACGTATTGGATGCACAAGATTGGTTAAAAACCCTAATTGGACAAGAATATGCCTAGGGAGGACGAAAATGACCTAATTGATCATCCAATGACACAAATGAACTTATTGGATGCACAAGATTAGTTAAAAACCCTAATTGGACAAGAATATGCCTAGGGAGGACGAAAATAACCTAATTGATCATCCAATGACACAAACACACCTATTGGATGCACAAGATTGGTTAAAAACCCTAATTGGACAAGAATTTGCCTAGGGAGGACGAAAATGACCAAATTAATCATCCAATGACACAAACACACCTATTGGATGCACAAGATCGGTTAAAAACCCTAATGGGACAAGAATAAGCCTAGGGAGGACGAAAATGACCTAATTGATCATCCAATGACACAAACACACCTATTGGATGCACAAGATTGGTTAAAAACCCTAATTGGACAAGAATATGCCTAGGGAGGACGAAAATGACCTAATTGATCATCCAATGACACAAATGAACGTATTGGATGCACAAGATTAGTTAAAAAGCCTAATTGGACAAGAATATGCTTAGGGAGGACGAAAATAACCTAATTGATCATCCAATGACACAAACACACCTATTGGATGCACAAGATTGGTTAAAAACCCTAATTGGACAAGAATATGCCTAGGGAGGACGAAAATGACCTAATTGATCATCCAATGACACAAACACACCTATTGGATGCACAAGATTGGTTAAAAACCCTAATTGGACAAGAATATGCCTAGGGAGGACGAAAATGACCTAATTGATCATCCAATGACACAAACACACCTATTGGATGCACAACATTGGTTAAAAACCTTTATTGGACAAGAATATGCCTAGGGAGGACGAATATGACCTAAATGTTAATCCAATAAGACAAATGAACTTTTGGATGCACAAGATTTGTTAAAAACCCTAATTGGACAAGAATATGCCTAGGGAGGACGAAAATGACCTAATTGATCATCCAATGACACAAACACACCTATTGGATGCACAAGATTGGTTAAAAACCCTAATTGGACAAGAATAAGCCTAGGGAGGACGAAAATGACCTAATTGATCATCCAATGACACAAACACACCTATTGGATGCACAAGATTTGTTAAAAACCCTAAATGGACAAGAATAAGCCTAGGGAGGACGAAAATGACCTAAATGTTAATCCAATGACACAACTCAACTTATTGGATGCACAAGATTGGTTAAAAACCCTAATTGGACAAGAATAAGCCTAGGGAGGACGAAAATAACCTAATTGATCATCCAATGACACAAACACACCTATTGGATGCACAAGATTCGTTAAAAACCCTAATTGGACAAGAATATGCCTAAGGAGGACGAAAATGACCTAATTGATCATCCAATGACACAAACACACCTATTGGATGCACAAGATTGGTTAAAAACCCTAATTGGACAAGAATATGCCTAGGGAGGACGAAAATGACCTAATTGATCATCCAATGACACAAACACACCTATTGGATGCACAAGATTGGTTAAAAACCCTACCTGGACAAGAATATGTCTAGGGAGGACGAAAATGACCTAATTGATCATCCAATGACACAAATGAACTTATTGGATGCACAAGATTGGTTAAAAACCTAATTGGACAAGAATAAGCCTAGGGAGAATGAAAATGACCTAAATGTTAAGCCAATGACACAACTCAACTTATTGGATGCACAAGATTGGTTAAAAACCCTAATTGGACAAGAATAAGCCTAGGGAGGACGAAAATGACCTAATTGATCATCCAATGACACAAACACACCTATTGGATGCACAAGATTGGTTAAAAACCCTAATTGGACAAGAATATGCCTAGGGAGGACGAAAATGACCTAATTGATCATCCAATGACACAAACACACCTATTGGATGCACAAGATTGGTCTAAAACTCTAATTGGACAAGAATATGCCTAGGAAAGACAAAAATGACCTAAATGTTAATCCAATGACACAAATGAACGTATTGGATGCACAAGATTGGTTAAAAACCCTAATTGCACAAGAATAAGCCTAGGGAGGACGAAAATGACCTAAATGTTAATCCAATGACAAAACTCAACTTATTGGATGCACAAGATTGGTTAAAAACCCTAATTGGACAAGAATAAGCCTAGGGAGGACAAAAATGACCTAATTGATCATCCAATGACACAAACACACCTATTGGATGCACAAGATTGGTTAAAACCCTAATTGGACAAGAATATGCCTAGGGAGGACGAAAATGACCTAATTGATCATCCAATGACACAAACACACCTATTGGATGCACAAGATTGGTTAACAACCCTAATTGGACAAGAATATGCCTTGGGAGGACGAAATGACCTAATTGATCATCCAATGACACAAACACACCTATTGGATGCACAAGATTGGTCTAAAACTCTAATTGGACAAGAATATGCCTAGGGAGGACGAAAATGACCTAAATGTTAATCCAATGACACAAATGAACGTATTGGATGCACAAGATTGGTTAAAAACCCTAATTGCACAAGAATAAACCTAGGGAGGACGAAAATGACCTAAATGTTAATCCAATGACACAACTCAACTTATTGGATGCACAAGATTGGTTAAAAACCCTAATTGGACAAGAATAAGCCTAGGGAGGACGAAAATGACCTAATTGATCATCCAATGACACAAACACACCTATTGGATGCACAAGATTGGTTAAAAACCCTAATTGGACAAGAATATGCCTAGGGAGGACGAAAATGACCTAATTGATCATCCAATGACACAAACACACCTATTGGATGCACAAGATTGGTTAAAAACCCTAATCAGACAAGAATATGCCTAGGTAGGACGAAAATGACCTAATTGATCATCCAATGACACAAACACACCTATTGGATCCACGAGATTGGTTAAAAACTCTAATTGGACAAGAATATGCCTATGCAGGACGAAAATGACCTAATGGATCATCCAATGACACAAACACACCTATTGGATGCACAAGATCGGTTAAAAACCCTAATTGGACAAGAATAAGCCTAGGGAGGACGAAAATGACGTAATTGATCATCCAATGACACAAACACACCTATTGGATGCACAAGATTGGTTAAAAACCCTAATTGGACAAGAATATGCCTAGGGAGGACGAAAAGGACCTAATTGATAATCCAATGACAAAAATGAACTTATTGGATGCACAAGATTAGTTAAAAACCCTAATTGGACAAGAATATGCCTAGGGAGGACGAAAATAACCTAATTGATCATCCAATGACACAAACACACCTATTGGATGCACAAGATTAGTTAAAAACCCTAATTGGACAAGAATATGCCTGGGGAGGACGAAAATGACCTAAATGTTAATCCAATGACACAAATGAACTTATTGGATTCACAAGATTGGTTAAAAACCCTAATTGGACAAGAATATGCCTAGGGAGGACGAAAATGACATAATTTATCATCCAATGACACAAACAAACCTATTGGATGCACAAGATTGATTAAAAACCCTAATTGGACAAGAATAAGCCTAGGGAGGACGAAAATGACCTAATTGATCATCCAATGACACAAAAACACCTATTGGATGCACAAGATTGGTTAAAAACCCTAATTGGACAAGAATATGCCTAGGGAGGACGAAAATGACCTAATTGATCATCTAATGACACAAACACACCTATTGGATGCACAAGATCGGTTAAAAACCCTAATTGGACAAGAAAAAGCCTAGGGAGGACGAAAATGACCTAATTGATCATCCAATGACACAAACACACCTATTGCATGCACAAGATTGGTTAAAAACCCTAATTGGACAAGAATATGCCTAGGGAGGACGAAAATGACCTAATTGATCATCCAATGACACAAATGAACTTATTGGATGCACAAGATTAGTTAAAAACCCTAATTGGACAAGAATAAGCCCAGGGAGGACCAAAATAACCTAATTGATCATCCAATGAAACAAACACACCTATTGGATGCACAAGATTGGTCTAAAACTCTAATTGGACAAGAATATGCCTAGGGAGGACGAAAATGACTTAAGTGTTAATCCAATGACACAAATGAACTTATTGGATGCACAAGATTGGTTAAAAACCCTAATTGGACAAGAATAAGCCTAGGGAGGACGAAAATGACCTAATTGATCATCCAATGACACAAACACACCTATTGGATGCACAAGATTGGTTAAAAACCCTAATTGGACAAGAATATGCGTGGGGAGGACGAAAATGACCTAATTGATCATCCACTGACACAAATGAACTTATTGGATGCACAAGATTAGTTAAAAACACTAATTGGACAAGAATAAGCCTAGGGAGGACGAAAATGACCTAATTGATCATCCAATGACACAAACACACCTATTGGATGCACAAGATTGGTTAAAAACCCTAATTGGAAAAGAATATGCCTAGGGAGGACGAAAATGACATAATTGATCATCCAATGACACAAACAAACCTATTGGATGCACAAGATTGGTTAAAAACCCTAATTGGACAAGAATAAGCCTAGGAAGGACGAAAATGACATAATTGATCATCCAATGACACAAACACACCTATTGGATGCACAAGATTGGTTAAAAACCCTAATTGGACAAGAATATGCCTAGGGAGGACGAAAATGACCTAATTGATCATCCAATGACACAAACACACCTATTGGATGCACAAGATTCGTTAAAAACCCTAATTGGACAAGAATATGCCTAGGGAGGACGAAAATGATCTAATTGATCATCCAATGACACAAACACACCTATGGGATGCACAAGATTGGTTAAAAACGCTAATTGGACAAGAATATGCCTAGGGAGGACGAAAATGACCTAAATATTAATTCAATGAAACAAACAAACTTATTGGATGCACAAGATTGGTTAAAAACCCTAATTGGACAAGAATAAGCCTAGGGAGGACGAAAATGACCTTATTGATCATCCAATGACACAAATGAACTTATTGGATGCACAAGATTGGTTAAAAACCCTAATTGGACAAGAATAAGCCTAGGGAGGACGAAAATGACCTAATTGATCATCCAATGACACAAACACACCTATTGGATGCACAAGATTGGTTAAAAACCCTAATTGGACAAGAATATGCCTAGGGAGGACGAAAATGACCTAATTCGTCATCCAATGACACAAACACACCTATTGGATGCACAAGATTGGTTAAAAACCCTAATTGGACAAGAATATGCCTAGGGAGGACGAAAATGACCTAATTGATCATCCAATGACACAAACACACCTATTGGATGCACAAGATTGGTTAAAAACCCTAATTGGACAAGAAAATGCCTAGCGAGGACGAAAATGACCTAATTGATCATCCAATGACACAAACACACCTATTGGATGCACAAGATTGGTTAAAAACCCTAATTGGACAAGAATAAGCCTAGGGAGGATGAAAATGACCTAATTGATCATCCAATGACACAAACACACCAATTGGATGCACTGATTGGTTAAAAACCCTAATTGGACAAGAATAAGCCTAGGGAGGACGAAAATGACCTAATTGATCATCCAATGACACAAATGAACTTATTGGATGCACAAGATTTGTTAAAAACCCTAATTGGACAAGAATAAGCCTAGGGAGGACGAAAATGACCTAATTGATCATCCAATGACACAAACACACCTATTGGATGCACAAGATTGGTTTAAAACCCTAATTGGACAAGAATATACCTAGGGAGGACGAAAATGACTTAAATATTAATTCAATGACACAAATAAAGTTATTGGATGCACAAGATTGGTTAAAAACCCTAATTTGACAAGAATAAGTCTAGGGAGGACGAAAATGACCTAATTGATCATCCAATGACACAAACACACCTATTGGATGCACAAGATTGGTTAAAAACCCTAATTGGACAAGAATAAGCCTAGGGAGGACGAAAATGACCTAATTGATCATCCAATGACACAAACACACCAATTGGTTGCACTGATTGGTTAAAAACCCTAATTGGACAAGAATAAGCCTAGGGAGGACGAAAATGACCTAATTGATCATCCAATGACACAAATGAACTTCTTGGATGCATTAGATTTGTTAAAAACCCTAATTGGACAAGAATAAGCCTAGGGAGGACGAAAATGACCTAATTGATCATCCAATGACACAAACACACCTATTGGAAGCACAAGATTGGTTAAAAACCCTAGTTGGACAAGAATATGCCTAGGGAGGACGAAAATGACCTAATTGATCATCCAATGACACAAATGAACTTATTGGATGCACAAGATTGGTTAAAAACCCTAATTGGACAAGAATAAGCATATAAAGGACGAAAATGACCTAATTGATCATCCAATGACACAAACACACCAATTGGATGCACAAGATTGGTTAAAAACCCTAATTGGATAAGAATATGCCTAGGGAGGACGAAAACGACGTAATTGATCATCCAATGACACAAACACACCAATTGGTTACACTGATTGGTTAAAAAGCCTAATCGGACAAGAATAAGCCTAGAGAGGAAGAAAATGACCTAATTGATCATCCAATGACACAAATGAACTTATTGGATGCACAAGATTTGTTAAAAACCCTAATTGGACAAGAATAAGCCTAGGGAGGACGAAAATGACCTAATTGATCATCCAATGACACAAACACACCTATTGGATGCACAAGATTGGTTAAAAACCCTAATTGGACAAGAATATGCTTAGGGAGGACGAAAATGACCTAAATATTAATTCAATGACACAAACAAAGTTATTGGATGCACAAGATTGGTTAAAAACCCTAATTGGACAAGAATATGCCTAGGGAGGACGAAAATGACCTAAATGTTAATCCAATGACACAAATGAACTTATTGGATGCACAACATTGGTTAAAAACCCTAATTGGATAAGAGTAAGCATAGGAAGGACGAAAATAACCTAATTGATCATCCAATGACACAAACACACCTATTGGATGCACAAGATTGGTTAAAAACCCTAATTGGACAAGAATAAGCCTAGGGAGGATGAAAATGACCTAATTGATCATCCAATGACACAAATGAACTTATTGGATGCACAAGATTGGTTAAAAACCCTAGTTGTACAAGAATATGCCTAGGGAGGACAAAAATGACCTAATTGATCATCCAATGACACAAATGAACTTATTGGATGCCCAAGATTAGTTAAAAACCCTAGTTGTACAAGAATATGCCTAGGGAGGACGAAAATGACCTAATTGATCATCCAATGACACAAACACACCTATTGGATGCACAAGATTGGTTAAAAACCCTAATTGGACAAGAATAAGCCTAGGGAGGATGAAAATGACCTAATTGATCATCCAATGACACAAACACAACTATTGGATGCACAAGATTGGTTAAAAACCCTAATTGGACAAGAATAAGCCTAGGGAGGACGAAAATGACCTAATTGATCATCCAATGACCCAAACACACCTATTGGATGCACAAGATTGGTTAAAAACCCTAATTGGACAACAATAAGCCTAGGGAGAACGAAAATGACCTAAATGTTATTCCAATGACACAACTCAACTTATTGGATGCACAAGATTGGTTAAAAACCCTAGTTGGACAAGAATAAGCCTAGGGAGGACGAAAATGATCTAATTGATCATCCAATGACACAAACACACCTATTGGATGCACAAGATTGCTTAAAAACCCTAATTGGACAAGAATATGTCTAGGGAGGACGAAAATGACCTAATTGGTCATCCAATGACACAAATGAACTTATTGGATGCACAAGATTAGTTAAAAACCCTAATTGGACAAGAATAAGCCTAGGGAGGACGAAAATAACCTAACTGATCATCCAATGACACAAACACACCTATTGGATGCACAAGATCGGTTAAAAACCCTAATTGGACAAGAATAAGCTTAGGGAGGACCAAAATGACCTAAATGCACAAGATTGGTTAAAAACCCTAATTGCACAAGATTGGTTAAAAACCCTAATTGGACAAGAATAAGCCTAGGGAGGACGAAAATGACCTAAATGTTAATCCAATGACACAACTCAACTTATTGAATGCACAAGATTGGTTAAAAACCCTAATTGGACATGAATAAGCCTAGGGAGGACGAAAATGACCTAATTGATCATCCAATGACACAAACACACCTATTGGATGCACAAGATCGGTTAAAAACCCTAATTGGACAAGAATAAGCTTAGGGAGGACCAAAATAACCTAACTGATCATCCAATGACACAAACACACCTATTGGATGCACAAGATTGGTCTAAAACTCTAATTGGACAAGAATATGCCTAGGGAGGACGAAAATGACCTAAATATTTATCCAATGACACAAATGAACTTATTGGATGCACAAGATTGGTTAAAAACCCTAATTGGACAAGAATATGTCTAGGGAGGACGAAAATGACCTAATTGGTCATCCAATGACACAAATGAACTTATTGGATGCACAAGATTAGTTAAAAACCCTAATTGGACAAGAATAAGCCTAGGGAGGACGAAAATAACCTAACTGATCATCCAATGACACAAACACACCTATTGGATGCACAAGATTGGTCTAAAACTCTAATTGGACAAGAATATGCCTAGGGAGGACGAAAATGAACTAAATGTTAATCCAATGACACAAATGAACTTATTGGATGCACAAGATTGGTTAAAAACCCTAATTGGACAAGAATAAGCCTAGGGAGGACGAAAATGACCTAAATGTTAATCCAATGACACAACTCAACTTATTGGATGCACAAGATTGGTTAAAAACCCTAATTGGACAAGAATAAGCCTAGGTGGGACGAAAATGACCTAATTGATCATCCAATGACACAAACACACCTATTGGATGCACAAGATTGGTTAAAAATCCTAATTGGACAAGAATATGCCTAGGGAGGACGAAAATGACCTAATTGATCATCCAATGAAACAAACACACCTATTGGATGCACAAGATCGGTTAAAAACCCTAATTGGACAAGAATAAGCCTAGGGAGGACGAAAATGACCTAATTGATCATCCAGTGACACAAACACACCTATTGGATGCACAAGATTGGTTAAAAACCCTAATTGGACAAGAATATGCCTAGGGAGGACGAATATGACCTAAATGTTAATCCAATGACACAAATGAACTTATTGGATGCACAAGATTGGTTAAGAACCCTAATTGGACAAGAATAAGCCTAGGGAGGACGAAAATGACCTAATTGATCATCCAATGACACAAACACACCTATTGAATGCACAAGATTGGTTAAAAACCCTAATTGGACAATAATATGCCTAGGGAGGACGAAAATGACCGAAATATTAATTCAATGACACAAACAAAGTTATAGGATGCACAAGATTGGTTAAAAACCCTAATTGGACAAGAATAAGCCTAGGGAGGACGAAAATGACCTAATTGATCATCCAATGACACAAACACACCTATTGGATGCACAAGATTGGTTAAAAACCCTAATTGGACAAGAATATGCCTAGGGAGGACGAAAATGACCTAATTGATCATCCAATGACACAAACACACCTATTGGATGCACAAGATTGGTTAAAAACCCTAATTGGACAAGAATAAGCCTAGGGAGGACAAAAATGACCAAAATGTTAATCAAATGACACAACTCAACTTATTGGATGCACAAGATTGGTTAAAAACCCTAATTGGACAAGAATAAGCATAGGGAGGACGAAAATGACCTAATTGATCATCCAATGACACAAACACACCTATTGGATGCACAAGATTGGTTAAAAACCCTAATTGGACAAGAATATGCCTAGGGAGGACGAAAATGACCTAATTGATCATCCAATGACACAAACACACCTATTGGATGCACAAGATTGATTAAAAACCCTAATTGGCCAAGAATATGCCTAGGGAGAACGAAAATGACCTAAATTGATCATCCAATGACACAAACACACCTATTGTTTGCACAAGATTGGTTAAAAACCCTAATTGGACAAGAATATGCCTAGGGAGAACGAAAATGACCTAAATGTTAATCCAATGACACAAATGAACTTATTGGATGCACAAGATTGGTTAAATACCCTAATTGGACAAGAATAAGCCTAGGGAGGACGAAAATGACCTAATTGATCATCCAATGACACAAACACACCTATTGGATGCACAAGATTGATTAAAAACCCTAATTGGACAAGAATAAGCCTAAGGAGGACGAAAATGACCTAATTGATAATCCAATGACACAAACACACCTATTGGATGCACAAGATTGGTTAAAAACCCTAGTTGGACAAGAATGTGCCTAGGGAGGACGAAAATGACCTAATTGATCATCCAATGACACAAACACACCTATTGGATGCACAAGATTGGTTAAAAACCCTAATTGGACAAGAATATGCCTAGGGAGGACGAAAATGACCTAATTGATCATCCAATGACACAAACACACCTATTGGATGCACAAGATTGGTTAAAAACCCTAATTGGACAAGAATATGCCTAGGGAGGACGAAAATGACCTAATTGATCATCCAATGACACAAACACACCTTTGGCAGCACAAGATTGGTTAAAAACCTAATTGGACAAGAATATGCCTAGGGAGGACGAAAATGACCTAATTGATCATCCAATGACACAAACACACCTATTAGATGCACAAAATTGGTTAAAAACCCTAATTGGACAAGAATATGCCTAGGCAGGACGAAAATGACCTAATTGATCATCCAGACACAAACACACCTATTGGATGCAGAAGATCGGTTAAAAACCCTAATTGGACAAGAATAAGCCTAGGGAGGACGAAAATGACCTAATTGATCATCCAATGACACAAACACACCTATTGGATGCACAAGATTGGTTAAAAACCCTAATTGGACAAGAATATGCCTAGGGAGGACGAAAATGACCTAATTGATCATCCAATGACACAAACACACCTATTGGATGCACAAGATTGGTTAAAAACCCTAATTGGACAAGAATATGCCCAGGGAGGACGAAAATGATCTAAATATTAATTCAATGACACAAACAAACTTATTGGATGCACAAGATTGGTTAAAAACCCTAATTGGACAAGAATAAGCCTAGGGAGGACGAAAATGACCTAATTGATCATCCAATGACACAAACACACCTATTGGATGCACAAGATTGGTTAAAAACCCTAATTGGACAAGAATATGCCTAGGGAGGACGAAAATGACCTAAATATTAATTCAATGACACAAACAAAGTTATTGGTTGCACAAGATATGTTAAAAACCCTAATTGGACAAGAATAAGCCTAGGGAGGACGAAAATGACCTAATTGATCATCCAATGACACAAACACACCTATTGGATGCACAAGATTGGTTAAAAACCCTAATTGGACAAGAATATGCCTAGGATGGACGAAAATGACCTAATTGATCATCCAATGACACAAACACACCTATTGGATGCACAAGATTGGTTAAAAACCCTAATTGGACAAGAATATGCCTAGGGAGGACGAAAATGACCTAATTGATCATCCAATGACACAAACACACCTATTGGATGCACAAGATTGGTTAAAAACCCTAATTGGACAAGAATATGCATAAGGAGGACGAAAATGACCTAAATGTTAATCCAATGACACAAATGAACTTATTGGATGCACAAGATTGGTTAAAAACCCTAATTGGACAAGAATAAGCCTAGGGAGGATCAAAGCGACCTAATTGATCATCCAATGAGATAAACACACCTATTGGATGCACAAGATTGGTTAAAAACCCTAATTGGACAAGAATATGCCTAGGGCGGACAAAAATGGCCTAAATGTTAATCCAATGACACAAATGAACTTATTGGATGCACAAGATTGGTTAAAAAACCTAATTGGACAAGAATAAGCCTAGGAAGGAAGAAAATTACATAATTGATCATCCAATGACACAAACACACCTATTGGATGCACAAGATTGGTTAAAAACCCTAATTGGACAAGAATATGCCTAGGGAGGACGAAAATGACCTAATTGATCATCCAATGACACAAACACACCTATTGGATGCACAAGATTGGTTAAAAACCCTAATTGGACAAGAATAAGCCTAGGGAGGACGAAAATGACCTAATTGATCATCCAATGACACAAACACACCTATTGGATGCACAAGATTGGTTAAAAACCCTAATTGGACAAGAATAAGCCTAGGAAGGACGAAAATGACTTAATTGATCATCCAATTACACAAACACACCTATTGGATGCACAAGATTGGTTAAAAACCCTAATTGGACAAGAATAAGCCTAGGGAGGACGAAAATGACCTAGTTGATCATCCAATGACACAAACACACCTATTGGATGCACAAGATTGGTTAAAAACCCTAATTGGACAAGAATAAGCCTAGGGAGGACGAAAATGACCTAATTGATCATCCAATGACACAAACACACCTATTGCATGCACAAGATTGGTTAAAAACCCTAGTTGGACAAGAATATGCCAAAGGAGGACGAAAATAACCTAATAGATCATCCAATGACACAAATGAACTTATTGGATGCACAAGATTTGTTAAAAACCCTAATTGGACAAGAATAAGCCTAGGGAGGACGAAAATGACCTAATTGATCATCCAATGACACAAACACACCTATTGGATGCACAAGACTGGTTAAAAACCCTAATTGGACAAGAATCAGCCTAGGGATGACAAAAATGACCTAATTGATCATCCAATGACACAAACACACCTATTGGATGCACAAGATTGGTTAAAAACCCTAATTGGACAAGAATAAGCCTAGGGAGGACGAAAATGACCTAATTGATCATCCAATGACACAAACACACCTATTGGATGCACAAGATTGGTTAAAAACCCTAGTTGGACAAGAATATGCCTAGGGAGGACGAAAATGACCTAATTGATCATCCAATGACACAAATGAACTTATTGGATGCACAAGATTGGTTTAAAAACCCTAGTTGTACAAGAATATACACAGGGAGGACGAAAATGACCTAATTGATCATCCAATGACACAAATGAACTTATTGGATGCACAAGATTTGTTAAAAACCCTAATTGGACAAGAATAAGCCTAGGGAGGACGAAAATGACCTAATTGATCATCCAATGACACAAACACACCTATTGGATGCACAAGATTGGATAAAAACCCTAATTGGATAAGAATATGCCTAGGGAGGACGAAAATGACCTAAATGATCATCCAATGACACAAACACACCTATTGGATGCACAAGATTGGTTAAAAACCCTAATTGGACAAGAATATGCCTAGGGAGGACGAAAATGACCTAAACGATCATCCAATGACACAAACACACCTATTGGATGCACAAGATTGGTTAAAAACCCTAATTGGACAAGAATAAGCCTAGGGAGGACGAAAATGACCTAATTGATCATCCAATGACACAAACACACCAATTGGATGCACAAGATTGGTTAAAAACCCTAATTGGACAAGAATATGCCTAGGGAGGACGAAAATGACCTAAATATTAATTCAATGACACAAACAAAGTTATTTGATGCACAAGATTGGTTAAAAACCCTAATTGGACAAGAATAAGCCTAGGGAGGACGAAAATGACCTAATTGATCATCCAATGACACAAATGAACTTATTGGATGCACAAGATTTGTTAAAAACCCTAATTGGACAAGAATAAGCCTAGGGAGGACGAAAATGACCTAATTGATCATCCAATGACACAAACACACCTATTGGAAGCACAAGATTGGTTAAAAACCCTAGTTGGACAAGAATATGCCTAGGGAGGACGAAAATGACCTAATTGATCATCCAATGACACAAATGAACTTATTGGATGCACAAGATTGGTTAAAAACCCTAATTGGACTAGAATAAGCATATAAAGGGCGAAAATGACCTAATTGATCATCCAATGACACAAACACACCTATTGGATGCACAAGATTGGTTAAAAACCCTAATTGGATAAGAATATGCCTAGGGAGGACGAAAATGACCTAATTGATCATCCAATGACACAAACACACCTATTGGATGCACAAGATTGATTAAAAACCCTAATTGGATAAGAATAAGCCTAAGGAGGACGAAAATGACCTAAATGTTACTCCAATGACACAACGCAACTTATTGGATGCACAACATTGGTTAAAAATCCTAATTGGACAAGAATAAGCCTATGGAGGACGAAAATGACCTAATTGATCATCCAATGACACAAATGAACGTATTGGATGCACAAGATTGGTTAAAAACCCTATTTGCACAAGAATAAGCCTAGGGAGGACGAAAATGACCAAAATGTTAATCCAATGACAAAACTCAACTTATTGGATGCACAAGATTGGTTAAAAACCCTAATTGGACAAGAATAAGCCTAGGGAGGACAAAAATGACCTAATTGATCATCCAATGACACAAACACACCTATTGGATGCACAAGATTGGTTAAAACCCTAATTGGACAAGAATATGCCTAGGGAGGACGAAAATGACCTAATTGATCATCCAATGACACAAACACACCTATTGGATGCACAAGATTGGTTAAAAACCCTAATTGGACAAGAATATGCCTTGGGAGGACAAAAATGACCTAATTGATCATCCAATGACACAAACACACCTATTGGATGCACAAGATTGGTCTAAAACTCTAATTGGACAAGAATATGCCTAGGGAGGACGAAAATGACCTAAATGTTAATCCAATGACACAAATGAACGTATTGGATGCACAAGATTGGTTAAAATCCCTAATTGCACAAGAATAAGCCTAGGGAGGACGAAAATGACCTAAATGTTAATCCAATGACACAACTCAACTTATTGGATGCACAAGATTGGTTAAAAACCCTAATTGGACAAGAATAAGCCTAGGGAGGACGAAAATGACCTAATTGATCATCCAATGACACAAACACACCTATTGGATGCACAAGATTGGTTAAAAACCCTAATTGGACAAGAATAAGCCTAGAAAGGACGAAAATGACCTAATTGATCATCCAATGACACAAACACACCTATTAGATGCACAAGATTGGTTAAAAACCCTAATTGGACAAGAATATGCCTAGTGATGAGGACATAAAATGCATAACCAACAAAGAAAGCCTAGAGGATATTCAAGGTCTTGGAACCCCAATGACAAGAGCAAGGTCAAAGAAGGCGAAGGAGGTTCTAAATAACTTGATAGCCACTTTATTTGAAGCAAGTACAACTCATGAAGAATTGAAGCCCAAGATTGTCAATTGCTTAACCCAAATTGAAGAAGTTAAGGAATGAAGGCGGCATTTATGTGTTATCAAATTTTAATATTAGTTTTACTTAAATTAATAGACTAAATTAATAAGAAATTTGGGTGTAACTGTTAAAATTTCAGTTGGGCCAAATTTAGAGAACTTTTTAGGAGTTGCCATTATAAAAGGCAAACCCTTATTTTTCTTAAGGCGGATTTTTGAACATTGTTTTTGTGAGGCTTTGCTCTCTAGAGTTCTTGAAAGAATTCATCTAGAACTTATCAAGGTTGTTAATCCTTGTGGCGTTCTTCTTGGTTTATCAATCCTTAGATTGTGGCACCATTTTGTTCTTGGTTTCTTTGCTGAATAATAATATTGAGTTTCCTTTACATCAAATCCTAATACCCCCAATTCTTCCAATTTTCGTGATCAGTAAACTGCATTCATATCTCGAGTTCTATATACTGGTTTTCGGTGATTCAAAAGCCTAACTTGCGTTTCGGAACGTCATCTTTCACCTCGTTTTGGAATCGGCCGAATCGGAGTTTCACAGCTCCTTTTATCGCATTCTGCAGTTTTTACGGGATTTTCACTCAAATTTGTAAGTTTCCAACCTAGAACGATCCTTAAAGTAAACCATGACTATTAAGATCATATCACCTAGGGAGGACGTAAATGACGTAATTGATCATCCAATGACATAATTGATCATCCAATGACACAAACACACCTATTGGATGCACAAGATTGGTTAAAAACCCTAATTGGACAAGAATAAGCCTAGGGAGGACGAAAATGACCTAATTGATCATCTATTGCCACAAACACACCTATTGGATGCACAAGATTGGTTAAACACCTATTGGATGCACAAGATTGGTTAAAAACCCTAATTGGACAAGAATAAGCCTATGGAGGACGAAAATGACCTAATTGATCATCCAATGACACAAACACACCTATTGGATGCACAAGATTGGTTAAAAACCCTAATTGGACAACAATAAGCCTAGGGAGGACGAAAATGACCTAATTGATCATCCAATGACACAAACACACCTATTGGATGCACAAGATTGGTTAAAAACCCTAATTGGACAAGAATATGCCTAGGGAGGACGAAAATGACCTAATTGATCATCCAATGACACAAACACACCTATTGGATGCACAAGATTGGTTAAAAACCCTAATTGGACCAAAAAATGCCTAGGGAGGACGAAAATGACCTAATTGATCATCCAATGACACAAATACACCTATTGGATGCACAAGATGGGTTAAAAACCCTAATTGGACAAGAATATGCCTAAGGAGGACGAAAATGACCTAAATGTTAATCCAATGACACAAATGAACTTATTAGATGTACAAGATTGGTTAAAAACCCTAATTGGACAAGAATAAGCCTAGGGAGGACGAAAATGACCTAATTGATCATCCAATGACACAAACACACCTATTGGATGCACAAGATTGGTTAAAAACCCTAATTGGACAAGAATATGCCTAGGGAGGACGAAAATGACCTAATTGATCATCCAATGACACAAACACACCTATTGGATGCACAAGATTGGTTAAAAACCCTAATTGGACAAGAATATGCCTAGGGAGGACGAAAATGACCTAAATATTAATTCAATTACACAAACAAAGTTATTGGATGCACAAGATTGGTTAAAAACCCTAATTTGACAAGAATAGGCCTAGGGAGGACGTAAATGACCTAATTGATCATCCAATGACACAAACACACCTATTGGATGCACAAGATTGGTTAAAAACCCTAATTGGACAAGAATATGCCTAGGGAGGACGAAAATGACCTAATTGATCATCCAATGACACAAACACACCTATTGGATGCACAAGATTGGTTAAAAACCCTAATTGGACAAGAATATGCCTAGGGAGGACGAAAGTCACCTAAATATTAATTCAATGACACAAACAAACTTATTGGATGCACAAGATTGGTTAAAAACCCTAGTTGGACAAGAATAAGCATAGGGAGGACGAAAATGACCTAATTGATCATCCAATGACACAACCACACCTATAGGATGCACAAGATTGGTTAAAAACCCTAATTGGACAAGAATAAGCCTAGGGAGGACGAAAATGACCTAATTGATCATCCAATGACACAAACACACCTATTGGATGCACAAGATTGGTTAAAAACCCTAATTGGACAAGAATATGCCTAGGGAGGACGAAAATGACCTAATTGATCATCCAATGACACAAACACACCTATTGGATGCACAAGATTGGTTAAAAACCCTAATTGGACAAGAATATGCTTAGGGGGGACGAAAATGAGCTAAATATTAATTCAATGACACAAACAAACTTATTGGATGCACAAGATTGGTTAAAAACCCTAATTGGACAAGAATAAGCCTAGGGAGGACGTAAATGACCTAATTGATCATCCAATGACACAAACACACCTATTGGATGCACAAGATTGGTTAAAAACCCTAATTGGACAAGAATAAGCCTAGGGAGGACGAAAATGACCTAATTGATCATCCATTGCCACAAACACAATTATTGGATGCACAAGATTGGTTAAAAACCCTAATTGGACAAGAATATGCCTAGGGAGGACGAAAATGACCTAATTGATCATCCAATGACACAAACACACCTATTGGATGCACAAGATTGGTTAAAAACCCTAATTGGACAAGAATATGCCTAAGGAGGACGAAAATGACCTAATTGATCATCCAATGACACAAACACACCTATTGGATGCACAAGATTGGTTTAAAACCCTAATTGGACAAGAATATGCCTAGGGAGGACGAAAATGACCTAATTGATCATCCAATCACACAAATGAACGTATTGGATGCACAAGATTGGTTAAAAACCCTAATTGGACAAGAATATGCCTAGGGAGGACGAAAATGACCTAATTGATCATCCAATGACACAAACACACCTATTGGATGCACAAGATTGGTTAAAAACCCTAATTGGACAAGAATATGCCTAGGGAGGACGAAAATGACCTAATTGATCATCCAATGACACAAACACACCTATTGGATGCACAAGATTGGTTAAAAACCCTAATTGGACAAGAATAAGCGTAGGGAGAACGAAAATGACCTAAATGTTAATCCAATGACACAACTCAACTTATTGGATGCACAAGATTGGTTAAAAACCCTAATTGGACAAGAATAAGCCTAGGGAGGACGAAAATGACCTAATTGATCATCCAATGACACAAACACACCTATTGGAGCACAAGATTGGTTAAAAACCCTAATTGGACAAGAATATGCCTAGGGAGGACGAAAATGACCTAATTGGTCATCCAATGACACAAACACACCTATTGGATGCACAAGATTGGTTAAAAACCCTAATTGGACAACAATAAGCCTAGGGAGGACGAAAATAACCTAATTGATCATCCAATGACACAAACACACCTATTGGATGCACAAGATTGGTTAAAAACCATAATTGGACAAGAATATGCCTAGGGAGGACGAAAATGACCTAAATGTTAATCGAAGGACACAAATGAACTTATTGGATGCACAAGATTGGTTAAAAACCCTAATTGGACAAGAATAAGCCTAGGGAGGACGAAAATGACCTAAATGTTAATCCAATGACACAACTCAACTCATTGGATGCACAAGATGGGTTAAAAACCCTAATTGGACAAGAATAAGCCTAGGGAGTACGAAAATGACCTAATTGATCATCCAATGACACAAACACACCTATTGGATTCACAAGATCGGTTAAAAACCCTAATTGGACAAGAATAAGCCTAGGGAGGACGAAAATGACCTAAATGTTAATCCAATGACACAACTCAACTTATTGGATGCACAAGATTGGTTAAAAACCCTAATTGGACAAGAATAAGCCTAGGGAGGACGAAAATGACCTAATTGATCATCCAATGACACAAACACACCTATTGGATGCACAAGATTGGTTAAAAACCCTAATTGGACAAGAATATGCATAGGGAGGACGAAAATGACCTAATTGATCTTCCAATGACACAAACACACCAATTGGATGCACAAGATTGGTTAAAAACCCTAATTGGATAAGAATATGCCTAGGGAGGACGAAAATGACCTAATTGATCATCCAATGACACAAACACACCTATTGGATGCACAAGATTGATTAAAAACCCTAATTGGATAAGAATAAGCCTAAGGAGGACGAAAATGACCTAAATGTTACTCCAATGACACAACGCAACTTATTGGATGCACAACATTGGTTAAAAATCCTAATTGGACAAGAATAAGCCTATGGAGGACGAAAATGACCTAATTGATCATCCAATGACACAAATGAACGTATTGGATGCACAAGATTGGTTAAAAACCCTATTTGCACAAGAATAAGCCTAGGGAGGACGAAAATGACCAAAATGTTAATCCAATGACAAAACTCAACTTATTGGATGCACAAGATTGGTTAAAAACCCTAATTGGACAAGAATAAGCCTAGGGAGGACAAAAATGACCTAATTGATCATCCAATGACACAAACACACCTATTGGATGCACAAGATTGGTTAAAACCCTAATTGGACAAGAATATGCCTAGGGAGGACGAAAATGACCTAATTGATCATCCAATGACACAAATGAACTTATTGGATGCACAAGATTAGTTAAAAACCCTAATTGGACAAGAATAAGCCTAGGGAGGACGAAAATGACCTAATTGATCAGTCAATGACACAAACACACCTATTGGATGCACAAGATTGGTTAAAAACCCTAATTGGACAAGAATAAGCCTAGGGAGGACGAAAATGACCTAATTGATCATCCAATGACACAAACACACCTATTGGATGCACAAGATTGGTTAAAAACCCTAATTGGACAAGAATAAGGCTAGGGAGGACGAAAATGACCTAATTGATCATCCAATGACACAAAAACACGTATTGGATGCACAAGATTGGTTAAAAACCCTAATTGGACAAGAATATGCCTAGGGAGGACGAAAATGACCTAATTGATCATCCAATGACACAAACACACCTATTGGATGCACAAGATTGGTTAAAAACCCTAATTGGACTAGAATAAGCCTAGGGAGGACGAAAAAGACCTAATTGATCATCCAATGACACAAACACACCTATTGGATGCACAAGATTGGTCAAAAACCCTAATTGGACAAGAATAAGCCTAGGGAGAACGAAAATGACCTAAATGTTAATCCAATGACACAACTCAACTTATTGGATGCACAAGATTGGTTAAAAACCCTAATTGGACAAGAATAAGCCTAGGGACTACGAAAATGACCTAATTGTTCATCCAATGACACAAACACACCTATTGGATGCACAAGATTGGTTAAAAACCCTAATTGGACAAGAATATGCCTAGGGAGGTCGAAAATGACCTAATTGATCATCCAATGACACAAATGAACTTATTGGATGCACAAGATTAGTTAAAAACCCTAATTGGACAAGAATAAGCCTAGGGAGGACCAAAATAACCTAACTGATCATCCAATGACACAAACACACCTATTGGATGCACAAGATTGGTCTAAAACTCTAATTGGACAAGAATATGCCTAGGGAGGACGAAAATGACCTAAATATTTATCCAATGACACAAATGAACTTATTGGATGCACAAGATTGGTTAAAAACCCTAATTGGACATGAATATGTCTAGGGAGGACGAAAATGACCTAATTGGTCATCCAATGACACAAATGAACTTATTGGATGCACAAGATTAGTTAAAAACCCTAATTGGACAAGAATAAGCCTAGGGTGGACGAAAATAACCTAACTGATCGTCCAATGACACAAACACACCTATTGGATGCACAAGATTGGTCTAAAACTCTAATTGGACAAGAATATGCCTAGGGAGGACGAAAATGACCTAAATGTTAATCCAATGACACAAATGAACTTATTGGATGCACAAGATTGGTTAAAAACCCTAATTGGACAAGAATAAGCCTAGGGAGGACGAAAATGACCTAAATGTTAATCCAATGACACAACTCAACTTATTGGATGCACAAGATTGGTTAAAAACCCTAATTGGACAAGAATAAGCCTAGGGAGGACGAAAATGACCTAATTGATCATCCAATGACACAAACACACCTATTGGATGCACAAGATTGGTTAAAAACCCTAATTGGACAAGAATATGCCTAGGGAGGACGA